>QNQO01006442.1:0-25144 GCA_003290165.1 Berberis thunbergii | reverse complement strand
ATTTCAGATGACTATTTCCTTGACTATCATGTATTTAAGATATTATTTGATAGATTTTTGACTCAATGTAATACTTTTCTTATTAATTACATTACTTTGCCTCCATTAATTACATTACTTTGCCTCCATTATTTGATAGATTTTGACTCAGTGACTCAAAGTCATTTGATAGCAAAAAATATATATATTAAAAAAAAAAAATTGCCACGGTTTTAAATCGTGGCTAACTATTGCAACGGCTAAAAACCGTGGCTAGGGTTAGCCACGGCTTAAAACCGTTGCTACTTAATTAGACACGGTTTAAAACCGTTGCTAGTATCCATGCTTTATCACGGCTTAAAACCGTGACTATTTTTGCCACGGCTAAAAACCGTTGCTATGCTTCTTGCAACGGTTTAAAACCGTGGCTAAATGCTGAAAATCACCACCCCTATTCAAGCATAAAACCGTTGCTACAATGTTTAGCAATGGTTTTTAGCCGTTACAAAGAATTTCGCGACGCCTTTGTAGCCCACGGCTCTTAGCCATGGCAATGGGTTACGCCCACGGTATAGAATCGTTGCTAATGGGGGTTTTGGTGTAGTGAGAGATATGTCTAAGGTTGAGTGTCACAAATGTAAGCGCAAAGGCCATTACATTAGGAATTGTCTAGACTGGAAAGATAATCACAATAAGCAAAAGAATGAGAGTAAGGGCGTAGTGAATGTTGTTGAGACACCCGATGTGGTAGAGGATATTCTAATCGGGGGTGACTTAGCACATGCACTGATGGAAAAATTTTGTGACCATTTGTATGACTGTTGGATGTTGGATACGGGAGCTTTGTATCATATGTGTCCTGTAAGGGAATAGTTTAGCACTTATTGCGAGGTTAAGGGTAGTTCAGTTAAAATGGGTAACTCTCGGTCTTGCAAGACAATGGGTGTTGGTACAATCAAATTTCAGTTGGCAGATGGGTCATGTAGACAGCTTACCGAGGTACGTCATATTTCAGCTCTTTCAAAGGGGTTGATTTTTCTTGGGTGCTTGAAGCTCAGGGCTACAATTATATTGGTGAGAATGGATATTGCAAGTGTTTATTTTGGTGACAGGTTACTTATGACAGCGGTTAGGCATGCAATTTTGTATTTCCTTCAAGGCAGTATAGTGAAGGTGGAGCTATGGTTTCTGCAGTTGTTGCATGAGAAAAGTTTGATGCGTACACAGTTATAAACACATGCTATTTAGGGCATGTAGGTGAGAATGGACTAAGAACTTTAAGCAAGCGGGGCTTGCTTGGCGGTAATAAAATGGCAAACTGAATTTCTGTGAACATTGCATCTATGGAAGCAGTGCAGAGTGAGTTTTAGTGATGCTACTCATAACACCGCGGGGATTGTGGATTACATCCCACTGATGTTTGGGGGGCCCTCTAGAGCCGCATCCAAGGGGGTTCCAGGTATTTTGTGTCTTTTATCGATGACTTCATTCGGAGAGTATGGCATTAGAAGACCTTCACAGTGAAGTCGACAACCATAGCATAATGGGGTAAGCAGAGCGGATGAACAGTTACCCCTGTTGGAGAGAGCACGGTGCATGTTGTCCATGCAGATTGGGGCAGAATATGGTGAGCTGAAGCAGTAAACACGGCGTGCTATCTCATTAACCGCTCTCCTTCATCAGCTATTGAGTCTCAGATTCCTATGGAGGTATGGTCTGGTATTTCTTCAGATTATTCTAACTTGAAAGTTTTTGGTTGTCCAGCATATTTTCATGTTATAGAAGATAAAATTGGAGTAAGGGCCAAGAAATCTATTTTTCTAGGTTATCCAGATAATGTGAAAGGGTATAGATTATGATGCCCTGACTTGCAGAAGTTTGTGATCAGTCGAGATGTGAAGTTCCAATGAGGAGGCTTTGTTACAAGCAAAATGTGAGATATGCAAAGATGGTTCCCCTATTTGGAGGGGTGATAGCTATGATTGAAGAGGAGGATGCTAGAGATTTTCTGCAGGTGGAGCTTGGAGCTCCTAGTCTCATACAGAGTATGATGTTCCTTCTACTGAGGGATGAGCGATACAGATATGATGTCTGATGAGACAGTGGCAGAAGATGAGTTCCTACTGATGGGGACATGGATCCTACACAACAACAAGTTCAACAATTACAAACACCGTCTTAGCAGCATGCAGAGAACATAGAGTCAGACATGCACCACTTAGATTTGGTTATGAGGATGGCACAGCTTGTGCATTCTCAATTCTTGATGGGTATGATGACGTTCTTACACATATACACATGCTTTGCGAAAGTGTTCAGAAAGAGAAGTGGAAGGAGGCTTTGGATGAGGAGATGTTATCTCTTCGGAGGAATCATACATGGGAGCTTGTGACACTCCCTAAGGGGAAGATACCAATTGGGTGTAAGTGGGTTTTCATAGTGAGAAACGGGATTCCAGATTCCAGGGGTACTTGTACAGGTATACGCTACAAGGCAAGATTGGTGGCTAAAGGATATGCACAGCATGAAGGTGTTGACTACAATGAAGTATTTTCTCCGGTGGTAAAACACACTTCTATCCGAATCCTTTTGGATTTTGCTGTGCAGTTTGACTTAGAGCTCGAGCAACTTGATGCCAAGACTGCTTTCTTGCATGGAGATTTGGAGGAGGACATATACATGTCTCAGCTCGATGGATATGTTGTTGTTGGTAAGGAAAAAAATGTATGCAAACTGAAGAAGTCACTGTATGGATTGAAGCAATCTTCGAGGCAGTGGTACAAGAGGTTTAATACTTTTAAGATTGAGCAAGGATATGCGAGGAGTCAGTATGATCCTTGTGTATTCACACAGAAGCTCAAGGATGGGTCATTGTTTCTCTTACTTTATGTTGATGACATGCTTATTGCTGCGAAGAGCATGAAAAAATTGATAAAATTGAAATTGAAACTTAGCATGGAGTTTGAGATGAAAGATCTTGGTTCAACAAAGAAGATACTTGGAATTGAGATAGGAAGAAAAGCAGACTAACTTTGTCACAGAAACAATACATAGAGAAGGTTATTCACCGATTTGACATGGATACGTCTAAGCCGGTAAGTACTCCTTAGGTTGCTCACTTTAAGCTCTCGGGTAAGTTGTCTCCTAGCATAGAGGATGAGAAGGAATACATGTCACAAGTTCCCTATGCTAGTGCAGTTGGTAGTCTTATGTATGCCATGATCTGCACACGTCCGAATATCGCTCATGCAGTCAGTTTGGTTTAGTAGGTTTATGTCAAACCCGGGAAAGCAACATTGGCAAACAGTGAAGTGGATATTGAGATATCTTCGGGGTACACTGGATGTTGGTTTAGTATATGAGAGAGAAGATGTGTCAAATATGATCCGAGGTTATGTAGATTCGAATTATGCTGGTGATCTTGACAGGCGCCAATTGACTACAGGTTATTGTTGTACATTGGCGATGGGTCCGGTGAGTTGGAAGTCTCAATTACAATCTACAGCTGTTTTGTCTACTACTGAAGCAGAGTACATGGCTCTATCAGAGGCGGTAAAGGAAGCCATCTGGCTTCTAGGTTTGGTTAGTGATTTGGGTGTTACTCAGGATGATGTGACAGTGTTGTGTAACATTCAGAGTGCGATCCATTTGGCTAAGAACCAAGTTCATCATGCCCGGACGAAGCACATTGATGTGCGGTATCATTTTCTGAGGAATGTCATTGAGAATAATGTGCTATCCATTTGCTTCAACTTTCTGTTACTTTAATCTTTTTACTCTGGTTGTTAAGAATACATGGATGCTTCCTAGATAGCAAGTATAAGAGCATTTGTTTTTGTTTTCAATTTTCTGTGGTATTTTTAGTCATTTGCCACGACGTAAAACACATTTATTGCTTATTGCTAAAACGACTTGTAGCTGCCTCTTTCGGAATATGTCTGTATGCCATTTTTATATTTGTCCAGTGGAGTTACCATGTACCACATGTTGTCCTTCCATGTTGCTCTTCATGTCTCAGAAAACATTACCTCGGTTACAATACCATCCTAACCCATACCTTTGCAGTAACACCTTTAGTCTATCCTGAACCGCCTCCACATTTCCATGTGCCAATGTTTTGTAATCCAGTCTTGGGGTAAATGGTGTATAGAGATATGTGTTCTTTTCCCCGGTCTCCGCTATGCAGTTCAGACGGTATGGATGTAATTGAATGGCTGAGAAAGACAAGTGATCCCATCTTGAATGTGGAGTGCGGATGTGATGACAACTATATCATGCTTTCCTTAGTCTCTTCACGATGTTTATACATTCTGCAGGCTTCGTTGTGTGATCTCAATACATGAAAGGCCTTTGAATCGTTGATATTTCGTGCTTGATCGTTATCAATTTTCACTTGTAGTATAGCTAGTTATGCAAATACTGGTGTCAGGCTGTTTTCATTCAGGTTGAAGCTAGAATGGAGATCGTTCCTTATGGCTTATGCTCTGCCTCTGTGTGACTGTGGAAATTAGTAGTAGGCCATGGACGGGCTTGGACTTTGAAGTCTGAAGTCTGAACTCTGAAGCAAGAAATGTGATTTCTCAAAAAATGTAGATATTTCATGAAATATTTCTTCTTTTCGACTTACAAAATTTCTTTCAAAATTTGAAATATTCATTTTTTCGTTAGGCTAATCTCAATTATCGTACATTTTAACCCGTTTTAACAAGTGATTTTTATGCAATATATTATTTGTATAACATTATAAGTTATAAGAGTTTAAAATGTTTAAATTATATTGACAACTTCAATATACAACTGAAATTTTTACATTTTTTTTAATACACAACCAAATATTTCTTAAAATCAACTTAACAAAATTATCTTAAAAAACATGAAATCACAATCCTTGCTCTGAAGTACACGAAAAGGATGATAGCGAGTTTGTATTTAGGTTGGTTATTACTAGCAAGACTGATTGATAAAAGCAAAACAGAGTTAATGTCTAATCAAATAATTTAGCAATAGTGCAGATGAATTTATATATTGCATGAAAATCTTGCTAAAGATTAATAATTTTCTTTTACGTTGAAAAATCTCCTACTTGTAATGAAATATGTGACATCTCCAACAACAGCCATAACAAAACAAAACAATAAAGACAAAATTAAATCATAAAAAAGTAATCCACTGGATTTGGTCCAAGATTAAATCATAGAAGCTACATATGGGATTTGGTCCAAGTTTAAATCACAGAAACTATCATGCTCCGATTTTCAAAAAAAAAAGAAAATTTCAAAATTCACATAGGATTATCCGCTTTTCCAAAATTCAGGATGTGAAATTCAATAACAATATAAATATTTAGTAGCAACAACAACTTAAACATGATTTAATTACTGAAACAAATACAAACTCTAACCAGGAAGGAATCTGACGTTGCTAGCCCGACTAGCGAAACTTCAGTAACGCTGCTCAAAAGCCTTTAAACCTGAAAGGCTCATCGGCTACATTCTCAAAGGTCATTTTTTGTCTAATCAATAAGCTTAGAGCAGTTCATTTTGTAGGAGACAAGCATTGCTAGGAGTTGCACGTTGTTCGAGAGTTTAGGTAATTTTGTTTGTAGGTGACAGTTTAATCTTTTGTAATAAAACTTGGAGTTTTGATTTATTATTTATTGGGAGAGATACATTAGTGATTAGTTGAACTTGTTAGAGTTGGTTCTACGAGATTTAATATATTTTCTTCATTTTGTTGGACTTGTTAGATCAGTTGTTTTATTTCCCTCTAATTTGGTAAATTGTACATTTGATTATTTCTCGTAGATGCCAACTGTTACTTTTCGTGAATGACAATTCATGACCCGAAATTTTGGAAAAAAGGATAATTCTACGTGATTTTGGGATTTTTGTTTTCTTCGAAAATCGGGGCGTGACATATGGGCTCATGGTTTTATTTTCAATCACATTTTAAATGGGGCTCATTGATTTTTTTTATTCACATTTTGATGTTTCATCACCAATGATCCATCTAATCTTTGATGAGGTGTGGTGCCTTTGCATTTATTTATGTTAATTGGGTTAGTTGACAAATCCATTGATGTCCAATTTTATAAGTAATTTAGCTTCACTATGTTTTGGATGCATTAGTACAAGAAACCTTATCTATAATCTATCTATTATCTAGCCATCAAAACCACTAGGGGGTGATGAAAGCTACGTGAATGAGTATATAATATGAAAATAGTGGAAATG
This sequence comes from Berberis thunbergii, assembly GCA_003290165.1. Lineage (NCBI taxonomy): Eukaryota > Viridiplantae > Streptophyta > Magnoliopsida > Ranunculales > Berberidaceae > Berberis > Berberis thunbergii. Next base: position 18,932 of record QNQO01006442.1, on the reverse strand, counting down.
GGGCAACATGAATGAATAACTTAAGTTTCTAATATTATATTAGAACAAGAATGGTAATATATGAGAAATATATATGCTCTCTTTAATAATAAAGTTAGCTATTTTCGGTTAAAGACAAGGTCCTAGATACCAAGTTATTACAAAAGCTACATCTTGGAATTTATAACTTTCAAGTGCTTAATTTATTAGGGACTTATTGTGGAGAATGGGCAAGGCATGTAATATTTTTAGAGACGTGTTTTTTGACATGTTTATAATGTTTGTGCCTTGCTTTAGGGTTGCACCTTGTGTAATTTTCTTTTCGCCGTCCTTTGAATCATAATCTTCGTGTTTTACCAAAAAAAAAAAGTGTGTAACTTATTGAAATTTTGAAAGTTTTGTCAAAGATATAGAAGATTTACTTTTGTCGTTGAAGATTGCTTGTATTGTTTGTGAAATGTAAATAATAATAAAAAAATCCTATTTTTGATAACTAATTATCTTCAAAGAGTTATAAGTTACCATCCGCATGGATTTAAAACATATCTTACTATGGATATCCAAGCATGCACATATGTGGCATATTATCATTCCTCATACAGATGATTTGAAATTATAATCCCCCTGATAGTTTGTCAGTTGAAACAGCCATAATTCATGACAAAAATTGATCTAAATTAAACTTATATATATATGAGTCAGCAAATATTGTTGCAATTTTTTTGTTAAAAATTTTGTCCTTTGATCCTAATTAACCAATAAATATGTAATAGAACTTTGCATATTCTAGCGACAACACGATGCCTCGATATACCTTCCCAAATCAGGCATAGCTGTTTTTACTTTTATTTTTTTACTTTATAATATATTATGAAGAAAAAACTCCATATAAAACGATTGGTGCTCCAACTTTAGGCAAACATTAGGTAATCTCTCATTCTTTTAAAAAGCAATAATTAAATAAATAAAATCCATTAATTTATGGGATATATTGCCACATTATGAAAGGAACCCTATGATTACTTGTAAGATAATGGCATTATATGCCATTTGATATTTATTCCATAAACAAATGGTCCCATTGATAAGACCTGTTCCCTTTAGGGTTTGGTTATCTGATTTTGATTTCACACTCCACAGTGATTTGGTAGCTAAAATGTCCTTTTTTGAAAACCAAATTCAGTTTATTATATTCAGACCAAACGAGGAAAACATATATACTAATACTTTAAATAGAAATAATTGAACATTACTTGTTGTTATTAATTAGGTTCTAAATTGTATAACTAAGATATTTAAGATCTGTCTATAATTCAATTGGTTATCATCCAATGCTGACAAATACGTTTTCTAGCACTAATTTCTTCCATGTTAGTTATTGGAAATTCTTAATTGTCAACATTGAAAATTAATTAGAATATTTTTATTAGTGTGAAAACCTACACTCAAATCCTGTTTGTTTTCCCACCAAAACTTCATATATATATATATGAGTTCAGATTATTTGCACTCGAGTAGTGTTGAAGAACGCACTCTGTACATACATATGAAATCATTAGCAACACACTATAAAATCAACCAATCTATATATATTCAAGAAAATATTAAAAAATTAGGTTTTTGTAATCAGGTTTTACAATTAGAGTAACATGATGTGATTTTGAAATAATAATGAAATTTCCAAAGTGTTTGTGTATCTTGAGATTATAAAAAAAAAAAAAACCTCCTCCGAAGAATTACAGATCTTACGAGGTCTAACAAATTTATGTGACAGGTTTAAGACAGTTAAACTTGAAATGTCACTCAATTTGTCAAAAAAAATTGGGACAATAGTTTTTTTTTTGCTTGAAGAATAATCTCTAGCGTAATCACCATGTAAAGTCATCACAGCATACATAAGAATCTCTATGTCTTGACGGAATGAACTTTTATTTTCTCGAAACTAGGTCACGACTCAATTATAGGGCATCCTGAGAGATCAGATTTGATTTCTTATTGGTGAACAAAGGGACTTAGGGATTCAAAAGGGAACATGGAAGCAAATAATTTCTGCCTGATAAAGTTAAAGCTCCTAAGACATTTCAAGGGAGTTATACCATTTGACTATTTTTTTATTTGATTTACAACTATTGAGACACATGAGGGGACCTTATATGGGGACCCCTTGGGTGCCATTACCAACTAAATGAAAATGTCACTTCGGGCAAATTTTCTACATTTTGAAAAAAATTGATCATATTGTAGCCGAAATTTTGGCTATAAAGTCCTACATGCACACACACACACGCGTGCACATAAAAGGAAATTTGTTTTTATCAAACTTGTCAAACTAATTAAATTTGGTGCCACGATGGATGATGTATACATATTCGTACTTGTCAATTATTTTCTTATTTATTGTAACAAATCGCGGTCCTATGCTAACTACCCCAATCTAAGGCAACATGAGACTATAATTCCTAGTAGCTTGCCAGTCGGAGCTGTCAATCTCAGAGTCCACCCATATAGGATGTTACATGTAGCTGTCATAGTCAGTGTTCTAAAAATCGCTGGGCGCTGGGCGGGCGGCGAGCGGGTGCCTAGGCGGTCTTAGATTTTGTATTATAACTTTAATAATTTACAAAAGTTAAGCATAATAATACATTATCAATTACATCCAATTTAATGTCAATATACATATGCAAATTTAAAAACATGAAAATTAACAATCGTGAACAAAATTTATTAAAACTCAAATGACTGAAGTTGGTCATGATGGGTACTTTATATAAATTTGAATTTGTGTAATCTTTTATTTTTCTTCAAATTGCATGAATAACCTCAGTTATGTTTGATAAAATCTACATTAGTAAAATTGGTACCGGCAGATCCTTTGAGAATTTCATTAAGTAATCATCTTTCGCTACATTTAGACATATCATCATCATCATCAAAGCCCATTCCCAAGATTTTCTAAAAAAACAATTAAATAGTTTATTTCTAAAAAATAGGAAAGAAAAATAAAATAAGAACACAATCAACCTTATCAAAAAAAATTTAAAAAAATTAAAAATTAAAAAAAAAAAAAAATCACCCAGACCGCCTAGACCCCGCCTAGACTCCGCCCAGACCCGCCCAGACCGCCCAGACTGCCAGCCCAGGCATTAATCTGGGCGGTTTTCCACCTTCTAGCGCCTAGACCGATTTTTAGAACACTGGTCCTAGTTTATACAACTAGTGTAGACGATCTATACTTGTCAAGCTCTTCCCATTCATGATTTCAAACGAAAAGGTGGATTTATTTATTTTCGTTTATCTTAAAAGTATTTTCTCCCAAGGGGATTGGCTTTCAAACTGACTCAACACATGTAAAAATGGCCAAAATAAGCACATATTAGCAAAATTATGATTGATGGATCAGACTATTTAAGTTATTTCTCTTGCAAAAATTCAGAACTAAACTCAGTTTTAGGTTTTCAACCGAGCTTCAGTAAGTTTCATGTAAAAACTAGAGACTAAATTCAAGCCCGGTCGCGTTCAGACATCTTGAACTGATGAAAAATGAACAAAAAAACAATGTATGTTTAATCCATCTCGACGTTGCCTGTCACGCCCTGATTTTCGAAGGAAACGAAAATCTCAAAAGCCACGTAGGATTATCCATTTCCCCCAAAACTCGGGACATGAAAATTTAATAATAACATAAACAAATAGCAGCATAAATTAAACATCTGAAACAAATAAAAATCTAACCCGGAGAAGACTGACATGGCTAGCTCACTAGCGGAACTCCAGTAACGCAGCTCAAAATCTCTAAACCTGAAAGGCTAATCGGCTACATTCCAAAAGAAATGTACCCAAGAAGCAAAAGCTCACTCGAGTCAGCAATAAAGCTGGTGTGAGAAATCTTCATCCCAAAATCAATAAATCCGCACATGACAACATTAAAATAAACCAAACAATAAATAACCACACCATCAGGTAGTTCCTCAATGAGGCAATGGTGTTATCATCCTAATAAATAAATATGCATTATTTATTACTAATAAATAAAATTTATGAGTTATCAATCCTCATAAATGCAACAACAATACAATTCATAATCATATTAGACTATTATTGTAATATTAAACAAACACATTTTTCTACCTTTAGGAAGACGTGTAGTTCTCATTCAATGGTTGAACGAGCATTTAGTTTCTTTCTTTAAAGTAATAATGCACATACACAAAACAAAAGAAATCTCGCTTCTTTTCCACAATCGCACTCTCCTCCTGTGCCTCACACACCTCACCCAAGTGTGCCTCCCTTGCCTTCGAAACCACTCTGAGCATACATGTTCCAAGTGGGGTGCCACCTCGAGGAACATGTCATCACACCCGAAGTCCGATCCATGGCAAATATTCTTCCTAAATCTACACGTACAACCGAACTCACATGGAACGGTGCACTGATATGCAAGCAAATCTGCATACCCATAATAATATCACACGTATACAAGCAAGTCTGTATACAAAAATTTATTTTCTTTTCACATTATTTTTTTTCGGAGTTATGGAAAAGAGCATAAAAAAAAACTAAAACTCAAAACTCTTTTATGGTGACACTTTGTCAACCATAAATAAATCAACCACAGTATCCACCATTCTTTTGGGGAACAAGTAATATTTGACACATTGCCAGTTCACATATCTCATCTCTTTGCATCAAATGAAAAACAATATGCATACCAATTCGCATAACAATACGAATACTCGAGCTAAAACAAGTGCTCAATTAAATTCCAGCCAATATCTATTACTAGAAATTTTCTTCTAGCCCTAAACTAAATAAGGGTTTAATCATACATAAAACTGATACAGACAAGACATTTTCCCATAAGCTAACACTTCTAACAAGTTGCAAAGAATGACAGGGGCAACAGATGCTATCTAGAATGATATGTTGAGCTTACGAGCGTTACCAAAAGGGTAAAACACTGCTTACAATGTCAAGTTGAAGTCCAGATAGTCATATCAAAGTTTATATTAATCACAAACTCTACCTTATAGGAATCCGACCAATATTAGTTGTGCAATCATAAAAAATTTAGGAGCTGACATCAACACACTTTTATAGACGTAGGCCACAAACCCAAGTGTAAATGTAGCAGTTACTAAAGCATAAAAGCCATATGATGTAGCTGCCACAACTTTCATGATCCAGGTAGAACCCATAACTAATTCCCCTCATGTGAAAGAAATCAATGTTAATGCCAACTCATTTTATAATCTAACACCAAAATGCCCACCAGGCCCCCGAAAACCAATATAATGCCTAAAGCCAGAAACACAAACAACAAGCCCCAATATCATCATGATCATATTTCAACAACAACCAAAATCGATACAAAAATAAAAAGAAAGGGGATGAAAATAAACTCACCTTTGATCCAAGAATCGAAACTCAATCAACACGCGCTAACCATCTCGTCGCAACAATCATATGTTTCTTCTCCTTCAATGGGTACAACAGCAACAGCATCACCACCATTAGCCTCTCCCTCAGCAGGTGGTTGCACTTGTTCTTCCTCTGGCAATGGCTCCTCGACATAATCATATTTGAATGCATCTGCAGGCAGCTCATAGATCCTCAATTGTGGTTTAGTTGGGTCTTTGACCAAAACATACTTTCCTTCATCCAATTTCATGCACAAGTCAACAATAGACTTAACAATGCCCCACATGTTGTTGGTATTCAAATTAATCTGCGCAGCGAAATCCTTTGGCTTATGCCCAACAACAGCTAAGATGACATGGTTAAAATGATCACTTGGATGAACCCTCGAAACATACCCCAACTTCATCACATCAGCACTCGCTAACAATACTTGAGCAGTCCACTTAGCCAACTTATTAGCATTGTTCTTCAGCTCAGTCGCCAACACTGCTCCTCGCTGTGTCTCCAACTTCTTCAACAACAATCACTCTGACCTCTCCTACAAATGCAATCTGAACAACAAACAACCCCAATCGTTGAGTGGAGAGGAAGGCGTGAAAGATTTTGAAATAAATTTCTTGATTTGTGACTTCACCGCCTCAGGATTATCTCTGGAATCTGGTGATTTCAGAGACAGAGTATACATGAGTTGTGTCCAGCATGGGGGCAATAGGCTTGACACTTTTGTCAAGCTCATTAAATAGATCACGAGTTGCACAAGTCAAGAGATGTGAAGTCTGATCCAATTCATTGCTTCTTCCATGGTAATTAATCAAAGCTGATTTTAATTCAGGAACTGAATGCAAGCATTGTACTGTCGAATTCATGTAACAGGTGTTTCCCAAATGAAATAGACCAGCTGTGAGACCCATCACGCTTCCGCTACGCCTCTGATCCGCACGTTGAATCCTAAAACTATCAAAACCAGCCAAAGTCATATCTACCCTCAAATTTGATCCCCTTTCCCAAATCCTGTATGTATCAAATGGAGCAATGCGTGAAATGAAAGGGATTACAGAACTCTCAAAAGTGCAATGTTATCTCCATGTAAAAATCCCTCATTCTTCGACCAATCCTTATAAGACGAGGCAACCTTCGACACCACTTAGCCCATGCCAAGGGATGGTAATGCCGAACTATTATCATTGCAATATTCTCTTCCCTGTTACAAATTGCTTCCTGCAGAGCACTCCAGCCCTGTTCGTTCTGCAAACTCCAGTCTTACTCCCACCTTGGATGACCATCAGTAACAACATGAAGCAGCCGATACTTCAAGTATCTTGCAAAGTCGATCCCAGAATTTCATAATATCACATCCAGAAAAGAACCTCAGATCCCCCTTCTCTTCCATTTACTCGAAGAAGATGACCACTCCATCCAATGACTCGACACTGGTCACAGTAAATCGATTTAGACCGAGTCACGTCTTCTTCGATAATATCGAGTGACAACATCCTGTTGCGTGGTCAAATCCTGACCGTCCATCATCATCAGATCTCCGATCCGAAACAAGATCTGCCAAACCATCAGATGAGGAAACAGCGAACACGGCAGCAGAGGCCTCTCCTCCACCACCACAACCATCGCCGCCTCCGCTTCCGCTCAGATCTAGCCGCCTCTCCTCGCAACCTACCACAACCCTCGCACACACACAACATCGCCACCACGCAAAGAAACTCCTATCTCTTGCCAATCCATTGTCGCTCTTCACGCCATTACTTCCCCCTCGAGCTCTCTTTCTCCACCGGACTCCATCTTCTTCCCATCTCCAGCCCCTTGCCAATGTCAGCCGCCATTAAGGAAACAAGAAAGAGAAAAGAAATAAAAACTTAAGGAAAAAGGTTTTGCTTTTTTTTTTTTTTTTTATATGGTGGGTGGCTATTCGCCCCTACTAAAATTCTAAAGGCAGTCCGCCCTTAATCTTCACAAAATAAAACCTCAAATCCTTAGTTTATGAAAGCCCAAAACCAAGCCCAAGTACAATTTAGTAGCAACCCATCAACATTAGGGTTTACAAAAGAAATTTTTATATTTATTTAATTAGGCGGGTATTACATTGCCAACACTTTGAACAAGAAAACTAAAAGTATATATATATTTCAGTAGTAATCATGTATGGCGGTTTAATGTCATTAATTTATTTTCTGACACTTGGATGGTACATGACACAATTTGCCATCATCAATAATCTTTCGAGCATTTCGATGTTATATGTCATACTTTGACATGTTATTGTACTTGCCACATTTAAAAGCTTTTAGTTAAAAATTGCACTCTAATTTGTACGAAGAAAAATGCTATATATCAAGGAAAATTCTAAATGGCGAGGAAACGGGCGAGAGGGTGAGTGTGATCGTTCATCTCTTCGAGATGTGTGTCTGTGTCTTTGAGATGCATAGTTTTGCAAGTCTCGAGGGGAATGAGTGGTAATATCCACCCTCTCACCCGTTTCCTTGCCCATTTCCTCGATGGCTAGAAGAGCTGATATATTAAATAAGAACCCTTCTAGGCGTCGAGGAAACCAGCGAGGGGGAGGAGTGTGACCTCGCCATTTAGAATTCCCGTTCAAATAAAGTTTAGGGCTCATCTTGGATATATTTGATATTTTTTGTGCTAAGAATCCCTTCAACTTGAATGTACTTTAATATTTTTTAGGATTTTTATTTTATTTTGTGGTTGGGTTTAGCTAGCACCCTCCCTAATTTAGTGAAGCCAACATTCTTCTACCATTAGAAGCAAAAGCAAACACCCATCCTTTAGCATACTTTTGGACCACACATAGACGTGGTCAAAACAAATAAAGCACGGCCATTTGTAGCATTAATTTATTGTCACGGAAAATTAAATACGATAAGCACCCTCCTGATTGTCAATTTTTTTCTTTTCTTAAATTTTTCTTCTTCTTTTAACAGGGTCTTAGTATTGGTCACTCAAATCAAGAGTTAAAAAAAAAAAAAAAAAAAAAAAAAAAAAAAAAAAATCTCTTAACCCTCTCACCCAAAAATATTATCGACAGGGTTCAAATTTTGGACTTATGATTTCATCCATCACAAATCTACCACTAGCTAGCACTCCATTAGCTCAGTCTTCAAAATCTTCTATTCACATTTGGCATCAAAAGCAAACATGCTTCTAGCTCTAAAATATCCCTCTGAATAACAAGAATATATTAGAACAAAACACACTTTAAATTAATGTCGTTAACTTATTTGTACCACAGTAAATAGGATAAACTATTTATCACTATTTCACTGTTAACTTTAAACTTAAATTTCTTGGCACAAAAAAAAATCACTTTACTAGTATTTGAGAAAATGATAATTAAAATATTTGTGGAGATCACAATCACAAAATTATAACAATCCCTATATGGCTGAATATTGTCCGACAAGGTGCCCAATTTCCCTCAAAATAGTACTCAAATGGTTTTCACAATGATCACTTAATCGAAGGGACCCTCCAAGAAGCTCAATAAGTGGTCTCACCCTGAAATTATCGATGCTTCATGGGCTCTGATGCTCTTGGGCGATTTGAGGCGATTTTGATTTTCCAAGGGCAGTTTGGTCTTTTTTTCCAGATTAAGTTACAACCATTAGATTAATCCTAAGATCTAATATGGACTGTTCAACCTAGTGCATCTCATCTTTCTCATGGAGGCTCTCCAAGCCGCCAAGGGAGAAGATCCTTCATTGGGGAATGGTGGAGCCCCAATCGAGGTTAAGAATAGTAGTTTCCTCCAAGCCTTGGGAGTAGTGAAAAAGTCTATCATTGAAGAAGAACCTATGAAGGGGAATCGTTTTCATAAGGATGGATGCCCGACTCTTTCAATGAATATTACGGAGGCAAAGCGATGTGAAAGGTATGTAGAAAAGTTTGTCATGGTTCTTAAGTTTTCTAGCTATCGTCATTCTCTTGAGGCTATACGTGAAACCATCCATAGATCTTGGGAAGTTATGGGTGATTTCATCATGGGATTGTTAGATCCAAGACATGTGATTGTTAGGTTTCAATTGGAGGAAGAAGTGAATAGGGCATTGTCAAGGGACTCTTTTATGATTGGCGGGGTTACATTTAAGGCTTTCCGTTGGCATCGAGGATTTAGCCTTAGGGAAGACCCATTGCTAGCCCCTTTGTGGGTGGATTTTCATAATCTCCCTATACAATTTTTCCATCCATTATTTTTAAAAAAGGTTGGCGATTCCATTGGCTCATTTATTCGTATTGATGATAGCACCCTAGGTTTCACCCGTCCTGGGGTGGCTAGGATGTGTGTAGAGATGGATTTGTCGGAGGAGATTCCTAGTAGAATATGGTTGGAATTTGCCGAATCTGCAGGATTTTGGCAAAATATTGTGTATCTGGGTTTTAAATACTGTGAGTATTGTTTCATGATTAGGCATACCTTTGATGTTTGTAGAAAACGATTGGGGATCCGCAAGGACACAAATAAAGGGGAGATGGAAGTGGAGTTGAAGTCGAGGGAGGACCATTTGAATTCTACACCGGAAGGGAAAGGGGTTTAGGGACTCAATCGAAAGGTAAGGAGATTGCTAGAGTGTACAAGCCTATCACGAAGAAGGCAGAGATAGCTAAATCAATGGTTGTCCCTAGGGTGGAGAAGGCTGGTCCAAGCAGCAGAAACAAGGAGGAGGAAGGGACGGTTACTGTCCCTATTAAAAAATCAGCCAAGCATACTAAATCAAATTCTGAGAATATTAAAGCAGTAGCAGAAAACATTATTGTTATTAACCCATTTGAGGCTTTGGCAAGTTTTGATCAAGATCAAGATATTCAAGTTGTCAAGGATGTGGGCAATACTAAATCAAGTACTGAATTGCCAATTCCGTCGGGAAAGATTGCTAATTTTATAGGAAACAATAATATGGAAATTGATTCTAATTTGGAAGCTAAAAAGCAATTTTTATATTGCTCTAAGACTAATTTTGTTGCCAACTTTGTCTGTGATTGTAAATAAGCAGTGTATACATCCAGTGGGATCGCAATGGTGATACAAGATGGATTGGTGGAGGATTCGGTGAACTCTCTTCGTCAAGGAGACGAGGTGGTGTCGAGTCCTAGTCTGAATATAACGTTGAACTCAGTGGACGTTGTTCCAGGAGGTGTGGATTCGTTAATTGTCATGGCCAATCAGAACGGTGTGATGGCAAGTAAGGAAGCGGCCGAGAGTTGCATTAAGCAGCTCAATACACCGACTGCTCTTGTGAGCAACAAGCAGGGCATAGCTGTGAGCAACATGCAGGGCACGTTCACACCGACTGCTCTTATGAGCAGCATGCAGGGCGCAGTTGGTAGCTCTTAGCAGACGAAGATGCTAGCATTAAACAGAGCAGAGGTGTTAGTCAAATGGAGAGCAAAGTTAATATTAACAAGCAAAGCAATGAGGCTAGTATTAAGCAGAGCACAGTTGTTAGCAGCAAACAGAGCAAGGAAGTTGGTTACAAGCAGAGCAGAGATGTTAGTGCTAAGCACAACAGCAAGCAATTAAGCGTCAGGCTCGAATCCAGGGACAAGCACGGTAAGGACAGTATCGAGACAGGATTGGGAACCGATACGAGGGATGATATTGTTTATGAATATACTGTTGATGGCATGCTCTTTCGAGAACTCAGGATTGGTAACGGGCACGTAGGTGATGCAAAAAATGAGGGTGACACATGGCACACAGGTCTTGCAGCGCGCGTAGATGTTGCAGAGCACGTACGTGATACACCCTCTAAAGATCCAGAACATGGATTTGTTGCAAGACAGTGTATAGGCAACCATTTAGATCAGTTTCAGAGTGACGAGAAAGATATGTGTGGGTTTTCTGATGAAGAGGTTCATTCCCTAATTAAGAGCAAGGGCTTGTTGGCAAAAAAAAGAGCTGAAAATTCAGATTTTAAATCTCAAAATCTTGGCGACACCCTGGACATGGTTATCTCTTTGGTCAAGGAAACTAGGAGGCTTTGTTGAATAAAATGAGCGTCAATACTCCGGAGAGTGCTAGCGATGAAAGTGATGAACACGGATCAGATTCGGAGGTGGGTCCACATGTAGCTTTCAATAGGGATTTGAACTTAGGTGTTGAGTCAGAAAGCGAGGTGAGCAAGAATAATATTACTAAAGACAAGATGGCGTTACCCCCGGGTTCGCGCAGAATGACGAAGCCGACTGTCACTGATACAGATGTCTAAAATGATGGACAATATTTTGTTTTGGAATGCCCACGGAGTTGGTAACAGAGCTACGAGGAATAGACTTAAAAACTTGGTTAAAGAATTTAAGGTGTGTTTGATTATGATAGCAGAACCCATGATTGAAGCTAACCATCATTCGGAGGTTGGAAACAAAATAAAACTGGCTGGTTTCGCTTCTAATGAATTAGCGGGAGGGAAGATTTGGATTTTCTGGGATTCGGATTTAGCACTCACAGTGATGGGAGTGTCAGATCAATGTATTCATTGCCAGGTAACTCTTTTGAATACTACGTCATTTTTTATCACCTTCATTTATGCTAAATGTACAGCGGAAGAGCGAAGGGATCTATGGGTGAATTTGGAATCCTTTGCACCTCAGTTTACAGGGCCGTGGATGGTTGGTAGAGATTTCAATGCAGTCATCAGTGAACAAGAGAAGTTAGGAGGTAATTCACCAGCGTTGGTCAGTATGTCCAATTTCTCAGATTGCATTGAACACTGTGAGCTTATTGATTGTGGTTTTAGTGGTCCATCATACACTTGGTGCAATAACAGGCGTGGTGGGGAGCGAATTTGGGCTAAGATTGACAGAGTTTTTTGTCAATTTTGCTTGGTTTGCTCTTTCATCTAACCTGCGGGTTGAACATCTTCAGCGCACGTTCTCAGACCATGCGCCAATTTTGGTATACATGCCAGTGCAGTCTAGAGTAAGTTTTTCACCATTCTGGTTTTTTAATACGTGGACCACGCACATCCATCATTTCCTTCTTTAGTAGAAACTGTGTGGGTTCAGATGGATTTCCTATGAGGCCTTTGGACAGCAGGGTGGATCTTAAACTTAAAGCCCTTCGTAGAGCTCTTATCACATGGAATAGGGAGGTGTTCAAAAATATCTTTAGTAGACTAAGGGCATTGGAAGATGAAATGAGCCAGTGGGAGAATGTTCTGATTACAGGTTGGAAAATGAATAGCAGAAAACGGGTTCAATGTGGATGCTAACTGGGATGTTACTGCGTGCTGTAATTTGAACAGATGCCAGTCAGAATATAGGTTGGCCCTTAGGCAAGAAGAACTGTTTTGGTTACGAAAGTCAGGAGAAAAAAAGTTCAAGGAAGGAGACGCTTGTACCAAATATTTTTCTGCCTCAGTTAAAGCTAAACAAAGTAGAAGGACAATTGCATTTATTACCTTGCAGAGTGGCAGGAAAATAACTGATCCAAGGAATATTTCTAGATAAGCCACTGACTATTTTCAGCATCTTCTCTCTTCGCAGGCAGGTCAGGCTCATGATAGTGAACCGTTGGCTTGCATACCTTCGGTTTTGACGGATGGGACTTGTGAGTTGTTAGTCAAAAGCCCATCTATGGAAGAAGTGAAAAAGGCTACTTTTGATATTCCGGCGAACAGTGCCCCGGGTCCTTATGGGTTCACTGCTAGTTTCTTTCAGTCTTGTTGGGAGGTGGTGGGTATTGATATTTTGAAAGCGTCCATCCAGTTTTTCGAAGGTGATGCGCTCCCAGCGGCTTTATCGGCTAATTTCATTGCATTGATTCCTAAGGTGGACTCGCTAGGTGCTTTTTCTGACTTCGGGCCAATTAGTCTATGCAATGTTATTTACAAAAAATTTAGTAAGATTTTGTTCACTAGATTGGCTTTACTTTTACCGGAGTTGATAGCCCAGGAACAGATGGCTTTTGTAAAGGGCATGTCTATTGTGGAGAACATTGGTTTGGTTCAGGAGATGGTACGCAACATTAATAAAAAGGTCATGGGTGGTAATGTGGTATTTAAAATAGACGTGGAGAAAGCATATGATAGATTGGAGTGGCCTTTCCTTTTTTGGTACTCAGGCGTTTCGGGTTCTCCGATAGAGCTTGTCATCTTGTGTCTGACTGTATTACTAACTGTGTCTTCTCAGTTTTGATGCAAGGAGTTTTTAATGGGCACTTCAAATCCTCTAGGGGATTGAGACAGGGAGACCCACTTTCCCGACTTTTATTTGTTATTGCTTCGGAGGTACTTAATAGAGGTTTGGTGGCCGCATTTTCTAGATGGGAAATCTGCTATTATTATACGCCTAGAAATTGTCGGCCCATACGCATCTCTTATACGCAGATGACACTTTGGTGTTCCTTAATGGGAAAAAGACTTCATTTACTAGCTGTATGAAGTTCTTGGACAGGTATGCTAGAGCCTCGGGGCAAAAAATCAATGCAAGCAAAAGCTCGTTTATGATTGATGATCAGGCTGACGCGGACCAAGTGGTGGCGGTTAAGACTTACACAGAGTTTCAATTCATAGGCTCTACTATGAAATATTTTGGTGTTCCTATCTTTCATGGAAGATGCAGGGTCATGTATTTTGATGTGCTGGTCAGCAAAATCCAAAAGAGAATTGCGGGTTGGAAAGCGAAACTTTTGTATCCTGGTGGGCGCTTGATTCTATTCAATCATCTTCTGAACTCTATTCTAGTTTATAAGCTAAGTGCCATGTGTGTCCCTACTCAAGTTCTTACTAGAATCCATAAATTGTTGACTGGTTTCTTCTGGGGAAATTGTGAAGGTAAATTGAAGAAGAAATGGATTTCTAGGAAAAATATATGTTTTCCTAAGGCAGACAGAGGCCTGGGAGTTCAAAATCTTTTTACTCTACCTAAGGTGTTTCGTTTGAAAGCACTATGGAACATGATTAATGTTGACTCGTTATGGGCAAATTTCATGAGGAGTAAATATTGGGTGAAGGATGTTCCATTGGTCTACCAGGTTATTAGAAACAGTGCCTCACCTCTTATAAAAGAAATCATGAAAGGTAAAGAAGTTCTCGTTGCTAACAGTTTATGGCGGATAGGCAGTGGGGATTTGAGTTTTTTTGCGAATAATTGGAATACTTCTACAGTTTTCTTGAGATTAGGGGCCTTGGAGGAACAAAACTCTTGGCCTACGGTTGGAGAAGTTCGGAAAGGGGATTTTGAATTGATCTCACCAATGGCTATAAATTTGGTGAGATCTCTTTTTGCAAACAGATTTCAGGACAATGAGCAGAGGAAAGATTTATGTATGTGGATCCCGGACCCGGCTGGTAATTTCAGTTCTTACTCGGCTTGTGAGATTCTTTGTGATAAACGGAGAAAATCCTTTCTGTTTGATAAACTTTGGCGGGTCATATTGTCTTCCAAAATATCGGTTTTGTATGGAAACTTTTATTAAGAGGTGTGCCAGTTGATGGAGAGCTTTACATATGTCGGATTAGTGTAGCCTCGAGATGTTATTGTTGTGTGTCTCCTAATGTGGAAACTTTAACTCATCTTTTCCTTTATGGAAATTTGGCTCAAGGGGTTTGGAGACGCTTTGAGGTGATTTTTGATATTCATGTTAGAAGGCCGGCGGAAATTAGCATCGTTTTGAAAATCTGAAGCCGGAGTACTTCATTTTTTAACGCCTATGTTCATCATCTGGGAGATTTTGAGACAGCGTTGCAGGGGCGTTTTTGATAATGCGTCACTGAGTTTGTTGGCTGCTATTTTGTTTGTTCGAAAGAGTCTTCGTTTGGTCGACTCCTTTTTCTATCCTACATGGGTTAGTGAGAATAGAAATCCACTTGTGTCCCTTGGATTTCCTATTGTTCCAATTGTCAGGAGATCCAATAGAGTGGTTTATTGGAATGCCCCGTAGGAGGGGTTTGTTGTTCTTAATGTAGATGGTTCTTCAAGGAAGAATAAGGAAACAGTTGGCATTATTATCAGGAATAACTTGGGTTATTGTTTAGCGGCTAAAAAAGTGTTTCTTGGTGACGGTTCGAACAACTTTGCGGAGGTCCGATCTGTTTTTGAGAGCCTTCTTCTGTGTAAAAAACTGGAGCTTGGAAAGGTTACCTTGCAAACAGATTCAAAATTAGTGTGGGGTTGGTTCTATGAAGATTTTAAAATCCCGTGGTTCCTGACAAACGTTTGGCGAGAGATCATGATTTTGACTTCTCACATGCATTTTAGTTGTGCCCATGTTTTCAGGGAGGCTAATGCACTTGCAAATTGTGCTGAAAGGAGGGAGTTAGTAAGGAATACAAAACAGCTGACCTCCCTCCCAAGATTAGAGGTTTGGTACACCTAGATAAGAACAATACTCCCTATATCCGACATGCTAGGTGAGAGGAAAGTGCGAGGAGTCGGAACCAACATCTCAGCTGGATTGCAGGATGGGTTTTGCAATGACTGGAACTGGCTATTTGGTAGTGTTTCGGAGCTGAAAGTATGGGGCAGGATATGTGGGGCAGAGTACGCAAGTTTGCACGATGCTCATGTGTTTGCTTGTGCTCTGACCTGCTCTTGTAGATGTTATTTCAGTGGTCATTTTGTAGAATGGTGTGTGCAAACTACATGCAGAAGTACTTACTGGTTTGGGGCGCCAAAACCATGGAGAAGTAGTCATGCTGCTTGCAGACTTGCACGGTGGATTCTCTGTCCAAGAAATGCACTGAACAGAGTGCTCTATTTTGGACAGAGTACTTTGTCTTGTCGCACCCTGGAGCGTCCTATACTGTGGCATGTATGGTGGATTGGGCGAGAGTTAGGCGTGCAGGGTGTTGTTACTTCTTACATTGCAAGTGATTGCAAGTTGCAAGTTTGTATTTTGCAAATTGCACTTTGTTGCATGGTTTGTTTGTGGAGCAATTGGCTTTAGTGCAAGATGCAGGGTGCTAATGGTTTTTTTTCAAGTTTCAAGGTCACTTTGAAGTATGAACTTTTCTGGTTTATTTTGAATGACCAATGGTTCTTGTTGAGGTGCTATAACAACCCCCCATGGTAATCTCCAAGAACTTCCCTCAATACCCTTTAACCCTTACTTTTAAGGACAAAATTCAAAACGCGGTCTTGTGAACTTCTCTTTATGTCAAGATCAATGGTCAAGATCTCTCCGAGTTCCACGTGTCTTAATTCCACCCGACCAAACAAAATAAAGCAAAATAAAAGCTTTTGTCAGTCCACACTACCAATAAATTCCTAAATTCTCTCTCCTTTTTCCCCAAGAGCAATTCGTAAAAGAAAGTTTCCTGTGTGGAATGTACTCTGGTATTTGCTTCCCAGACATAGAACTGTTGTGATTCTTGTCTGAAGCTGATCCTCGAGATATTTGCCTTAGTAGAACTTATGGTATTAAGGATAGTTGTGAGACGTGTGGGCCGAGTATGTTATAAGAGTTCGGGTCTGTCTAGCAGACTGAATTAGAGAGACTTTGAACCTCTTGGGCCGGATCAGTGTTGGGCTAACACTGGGGCCGTAATTCCTTGAAATTATCATGACACGTGTATGGCTCAAGTATGTCATCATTTTTGTGTATCATCAATGAGAATTTGTACTATGACTCGAAGAGTGTCATCATTTGTGCTATTGGATCTCGATATAATAGCTATTGCTCAAACGTTGCATGGACATTTCTGATCGATGTTAATGCAATGCAGAGCAAGTCGTATATATGTTGTTCTCCTTGAGGCCCACGAAGCAGCAATTACTGCACTGAAACCTTGGAACAAGGTTACTAGTGTGAATACAGAAAAAAGTTGAACAAAGTTGAAGAACGTACCTGAAATTGGTATGTCGGCAGCCGAAATTGTTGAAGAGCAAGCTGGATTCACTACTACAAATATTAGCTTAGGTAACGCCACTTAGATAGCGCTTTTTTAAAGAGCTATCCAAGTGGGCGCTAGGATAGCGCTTATTTGTTTTTAAAAAAAAAAATCAAAAAAAACTCTACAATAGCGCTTTAAAATTTTTTTTTCTGTTAAGCGCTATCTTAATTATGTCTTAGATAGCGCTTTAAAAAACGCTATGTGGAAAAACGTTACCAAAACTACCATAGCGCTTTTAAAGTGCTTGCATAGCGCTTTAAAAGCGCTATGCTAACCTACCCTCTTGTATAGCGCTTTATCCTATAGCCTAATAATTAAAAAAAAATCAAATATCAAATTAAATCTCATTTTTTCAGATCTCGATACGATCGGACGGTTAATATCATAAGGCCCAATAAAACCTAAATCTCGACGACATGTGCTTTCGTTTTGCTCTTGCCATTTTTTCAAACAGAGAGAGGCGATAGGAGGACGGAACCGAGGCGAGGAGGCGACGAACCAGATCGAGGAGGCGAGGAACCGAGGAAGGACGCGAGGAAGGAGGTGACTCAGGCGAGGAACCGAGGAAGGAGGCGACTCAGGCGAGGAACCAGAGGAGGCGAGGAGGCGAGGAACCGAGGAGGTCGCAGGGAAAGGACAGGTTCGTCTCTCTTGCTTCTTCTTGCCTTTTTTTTTTTTTTTTTTTTTTCTGTTTGTGTTTTGTGTGTGATTCACTGATTATTAGCCTATTTTTTGTCTACTGAGGAAGTGAGCATCTAATGCATATTTTTATTGTTTTTTGAGTTATAGGCATATAGCTTTATGTTCAAAATGTTGTCATATTAGTGTTTCATGTGTAGTATCTAATGGAATGGAATGAATGTGTTATTAAAAATGTGTAGTTATACTCGTATGAATGAATTATTGTTTTAAAGATATATGGACTATTTTGTTGAAAAAATCTTTCAATCAAATGTGACAGAGTGTATTAATATAACTTATTCAAAATGAAAATGTAGTCCTCCGTATATGTTTCTTCATATTTTGATTCCGACAGGTTTCTAAGTCATTTCTCTATGATTTATTGTTACGAAATTGTTTGGATTCGATCTTTGTCTTCTCTTTGTGTATGATAGATTGGACAAATATAAATATTTCATGCTTAGCTTCCACTAATTAAAGTGACTGTTCATAGAATTGTGTGCTAGTAAGAATCTTGCTAAGTCCCAAGAGTGGAAAGAACAAGTAAAAAATGTGGATTCATGGCAATGGAGATTGATGTATTAATGTTTTTTTGTAGTATTGTTTTTAATGGATCGAGAATGGGTAAATGCGGATCGATTATCTGAAGAGTACAAGAAAGGGGTGGAAGAGTTTTGTGCTTATGCAACTAAGAATGCTAAAAATCCAATGTTCAATTAAATGTCCGTGTCGAAAATGTTAAATGTAAAAGAGGTTAGTGGTCAAATGAAGTTGCACGAGCATTTATTGTGTCATGGTATTGACAAAACATATAAGGTTTGGACATATCATGGTGAGAGCAAAGATAAACGTAGCTCAATTGGCAAACGTAAACATAGTTTATCAAGTCAATTGGGCTCCCCAGTTTGAGTTTATAAATAAAATGAACACAAGTGATATGGGAGATGGTAATGAAAAATCTAGTCCTGTGAAGAATTCCCCAAGTCAAGGTACCTT
>QNQO01006441.1:0-86410 GCA_003290165.1 Berberis thunbergii | reverse complement strand
CTTTTGTGATTATCCTCCAATTTAGTATTTTCACCACAAACCACTTATGTCTCTTCTGACACCCAACCTGAACTTGTTTCTCCTATACCAACACCACCTCTAGTGACCAATGACATCAAACCACTACCACCTCTAGTGACCAATGACATCAAATCACAACCACATGAACCAGTTTTCCCTACACCCCACTCCTCCTCCACCGAGATACAGGTTGAGACAGACAACTTTGCAAGATTTAGCAGAGCGAAAAGCGACAAGAGAGGAGAAGAAGCACCAACGAAAAATTCGAGAACATCAGGCACAATTGGAAGCAAATGAACTTGCCTAGAAGCACAACAAAGATTTCAGAGAATGGTTAGCACGAATGCATCGGAAGATTGACGATAAGATTAGAGTGCTTTGCAACAACAAAATGTGGGAGGAAGATGATCTTGAACAAAGGCAGACATAGCAAGTTGAGCCATACTGTTTTTCAGAGTCCATTCTAATTTTTGAGGAAGTTAAGGGCACCGTCACACGCACTCGATTTTCGAATTGTGCGCCATTTGACTTGTGGAACTTCTTTTCCATTTTGAGCAACCAAAGGCTGTTCCTACAGTGGCAGATACAGTATGTTGATCCATATTGGAATCTTTTATTTTATGCATAAGTGTCTTCTTAAGTGTATTGTACCTCCCGATTGTTTGAGTCACTTTGGCTTATTTTTGAGTTGGTTCCTTAGTTTTTAGCTAGTGTGTATCGTAGTAAGTTTCAGGATAAACTACTTTGAATACACTTGGCCTTGTGTTTAGTGACTGGTTGCTTGTGCTTTTCTGATTTCTTCGACTTTAAGCTCAAGGACGAGCTTTTCTTCACCCAGGCAGGTTGATGTAATTGGGTTTCCTCCAGTAATAGTATCATTGGTTATATTGTATTAGGACCTCTTTACTAACAGTCTAATTAGGACATTGTTTTCTATTAGTTTTAGAGTTTGTTTCTTGAATTAGAAGATAGGTTTGTTACAAAAGGGGCATAAGTTGCCCATTGTTGTTTGGTTGATTTACTTTATTGTTGATTTATTTTATTTAAATTCTTGCATTATCTTTCAATTTCCATTTATTCCACAAGTTTAATTCTGTCACATTCTAATCATGACGTGTAATATTTCTTTGAGAATCATCCATGAATTTGAGTTGTTTATTTGTTTGTGATTGTCATGTTTTACTGAACAAAATGAAAATTATGAGTGGAACTTGTAAATATCAGGGAGAGGATAGCTTTTCCTTTATCATTTCTATGATATTTATTAATTACTCATTCTAATAATCACGTGCAGATATTTTACTGGACATACAATGAATTCAGATGGAACAACTCAATTTATCAGAGGAAAGACAAAATTCAGTCATGCAATATATGATACTATTAAAGTCATCACTGTTGCTGTTCGTATACTTTCCTTGAATATTTGACACTAGATTGGCAGATTCCTACATGGCTAATTCGTTCTATCAATAGAAAAGTGATGAGTGATGACTAATCTATTTTGAGTTACTGACACCAAATGTTGTAGGTCACGATTGTGGTAGTTGCAGTTCCTGAAGGACTTCCTTTGGCGGTTACCTTGACGTAAGTATTTATTAGCATTTTATTTATTTATTTATTTTTAATATTTAGTGTTGTGTTGTTATTTTACCATTTTTTTTGTAATTTTTCTCGTCTAACTCAACACAGCCTTGCGTATTCGATGCGGAAAATAATGGCAAATAAGGCTTTGGTACACAATTTGTTCAAGTTTCTTCTTTAAAATTTCTTAGATTGATTATGTTGTTGTTTCCGTTAGACCTATATGCTATATATGGTAGTTTAACCTAGATGAGATGCAGGTGCGAAGGCTTCCAGCCTGTGAAACAATGGGTTCTGCCACAACGATTTGCAGTGACAAGACTGGGACATTGACCTTGAATAAGGTAGGTCTTTACGTATTCAACTCACACAATCGTTGCCTTGTTCGAAGTTAGCAAGTTTTTCTTCTTCTAAAGCCCACTCTTTGATTTTAGGGGCTTAGGGGTGAAGTGTCTGTTACTCAGGTTGTTCCGCCGATCAGAATAGTTAACTGTTTAGGTTTTGTTCGTTGTCTTGTCTGGTTTCCTGCCGGGGATTAGAGGGTGCTAATAGTTGGTTTGTCTGTATTGGTTTTTAACTAGTAGCTCAACTATCTCCCTTTTCCATATTCTTAGTGGTTAAAAGATTTGTATCTTAGAAGGTGTTCAATGTTAAATCTTTTACTAGGGTGTCGACGCGCTCTATATGCGGGATATTAAGTACTTCTGAATGATGCATACAATAATATAATTTCAAGATTTTGATAGATGGGTATATCCACTCTTAAAATCGCATAAGATCAACACATTTTTACTATCATCATGTGGTTCAAATGATTTCTAAAATGACATCAAAATTTATTATAAATCATATTATCATAACAAATTATTTTGGACTAAAATTTTAAAGGGAGATCAAAATAGGAAACACCGAAATAGACATTTAACATGCCTTCCTAGTGTAATGAAAAGCGACTGGTTAAGCTTGGTCCCGCTTAGTTAGTAGAGAAACTTTTCCAAGTTACTGAGTACTCATTATTTAACACAACTGAGGTCAAGATTTATGCCATCTTGTGAGATAAAAAGAAAGAATTTGAAAAGAGTGGGATTTTTAATTAGTTTAAAGTTAAAGTAAGGGCATAAATGTATTTGATAGCTTAATCTCAAACTCACATGGAGGGCTTTTCGGGTTTTTGAAATATAGCGAGGGCGTTTAGGAATTCTGAAATCTAAACACACAACTCTAGCACACCCCAACTCAATTGCAGTTATAAAGTAGATTTCTTTTGTCAACTATCTGTATCTCAGTTGGTCCAACATCACCTCTTTAGTGAGAGGTTGTGATTTCGAAATCTAGTAGTAAGTGCTTTTGAAATCTGGTCCCCATTCTATTCAGTTTTCACTTTTGTAAATAACCTTTAATGTATTTGTCTAGACTATACATCACATACCTTTTCTGAAAGTAGCTTTCGTGTGTAGATGACTGTTGTTGAGTCATATGTTGGTGAGCAAAAAATGGATCCACCTGATGATGCAAGGGTTATGTCTTCTGCTGCCTCCTCTCTGATAATTGAAAGCATTGCACAGAATACCACGGGCAGTGTTTTCATTTCTGAGGTGAGTTTGTTAAATTTTATTAAGTGAGTCGAAAAACACAAGGGCCCATCTATAAAGAGCTCTTAGGGCTTCCTTTGGAAGGTGCCAACTAATTTTCTCTTGTTACTTATGTATGGTAAGATAATACATAGCAAGGCCTCTCAATTGGCACTGACACTGACACTGACTCACTAAGTAATATTTTGATCTTCTAACGATTTTTCAATCATGAAATTTCCTATATACGTGGGTACTTGTCCTTTCATTGATATGTTATATATAGTATATCTTTTATATTGTTCCCTTGGTCATTCACAATAATCTCAACATATTCTCAAAATTTTCAGTCATCTCGTGTCAGCATTGCTATATAATTGTTTATTTTTTTGTTATTGATCTTTTCCTAGAACCTTTGTTTTGTATGTGAGTCAAATTATCTGTGTACATGCTTTCGTAGTGGTGCTCTAAGTTATGAAGAACTACTTTTGAGATACCTTTTTTTTCTTGCTTCGCTTGTGATAGAATGGTGCAATAGAGCTTGCTGGATCACCCACAGAGAAGGCTATCCTTTCTTGGGGAGTCAAGGTCTCTTTCCGATATCACGTGACTTCTTTCCAATTCAGTTTCCTTTTTATGTAGCCAATCTATTTTTCTCTTTGTAGCTTGGTATGAAGTTTGATGTTGTGAGGTCAGAGTCCTCAGTTCTTCATGTTTTCCCGTTCAACTCAGAGAAAAAGCGAGGCGGCGTTGCAGTAAAATTGGTTAGTGCATTATATATAAAGTTCTGTAATTAGTTTTGCTGTTCACTTAATAATCTCGTCTGTAATTTCTACGAATACTTTATCATATGGAGTGACTGTGTTTAATGGAAGTCTCCTGAATTTTCTGGCAACAAATGATTATAGTTGAAATCACTGGAATCATTTCTTGGAATGGTATATGCTCGATGTGTCCCATAGAGTGGAATGGGATCAATATTAAGAATTTAGCTTCAACTATGTATAATAATGGTTTGCCACTCAGTGTAGTATGATTGTTAATAATCTATTCAGAATTCCCTAATGCAGAATCTCGTGATGGGATGGGAATGGGCTGGGTTTGGGGTGTGTATGCCATAACCAGATTGGGTGTATACTTGTTACTTAATGTACCAGTACAGCCGAATCACCTAAATGCATTCAGCCTGTTATACTCTGTCCTCCTAACCTCTCAAATTACATGTATACCTAGACCCGACTTGACATACCCAAATAAGGTTGCAACAACACATGCAAACGCTGATTAAAATAATTGTTTATATCATCTATGTGATTTATCTTTTAATGTGTTAGTTTTATTTATTTATTTGTTTATTTTGCAGCCGAACTCTGAAGTTCATTTACACTGGAAAGGTGCAGCTGAACTAATCCTTGCCTCTTGTATAGCATATCTTAATTCAGATGGTGAAGTGAGCATGATGGATGACAACATGGTAAACACGAAACAGGTTCCGCATATAGTTTTGATCTTTTGATATAGCTCTTTCTGATTAACAAAAGAGTCAATTGCAGGTTTCTTACTTTAAAGAAGCGATTGAAGTTATGGGAGCCAGTAGTTTGCGTTGCATTGCAATTGCGTACAGATGTTTTGATATAAATCTTGTACCAAAAGATGAAGAGCAACTGGAACAGTGGGCTTTACCTGATGATGACCTGATTTTGCTGGCCATAGTGGGAATCAAGGTATATATCTGGTTCATTTGAGTCTCATTTCTCATGTTAAGTTTTCAAGGGGATATTATTTGTTTTATTATTGATTTGCCCTTTCTTTGTTGGTTTCTCTTGTATGTGTCATTTTTTTTACTAGTATTGACATTTGGTTTAGGATCCATGCCGTCCAGGTGTCAGAGAGGCTGTACGATTGTGCATAAATGCCGGTGTTAAGGTATTGTTTTTAATTTTTTCTTCTGTTCAATTTTGAAAATGATGTTGAAGTTGGTTCATGTTCCTTCTTTTTCATACTGAAAATTTGGTCTGGGTGTAAAAGCTTCATATATGAATAATATCATCATGATTAATATTATGTTATGTTTATGCCTGACATCTCTTATGAAAAGAGGAATATTTGGTCTAATAATCTCCTTCCACCTATCCTCCTCAAAAGGCATGCTGTAGAGGGCAAAGGCGAATCAGAATACGACTTATGTCTAGATGATTTCTGAAATTGGCAATTGCTAAATTTCTTTTTCTGAATCTGGAATCTGAACTGCCTGGATATCTCTACACATGCATTCCAATGATACCTATTAAGTTACTGAGTATTGACATTTCTGCTAATCATTATTTTTTTAATCAAGTATCATTTGTGCTAATTTTTGGATTTCAGAAGATGATTGTTTTCATCTTTTGAGAATCACACTGCATGTGATGGCCATATATAATTTTCATTCTAAGGTGGTAATGACAAATTTTGTTTGTCTGTTTTTAAATTTGACAATAGGTACGGATGGTCACCGGGGACAATCTTCAGACAGCTAAAGCAGTAGCTTTGGAGTGCGGAATACTTAGCTCATATGCTGATGCTACCGAGCCAAATCTGATTGAAGGAAAGTCTTTCCGGGCCATGTCTGAAGAGGGTCGTGAAGCAATAGCTGAAAAAATATCGGTAAGGATTGATCATGTACTTCTGTTGTTATGTTTTAGGTCATAAAATTTGGTCAAGTTTGAAAGCGAAACCGTGCTTTTCGTCTAGAGAAAATGATTCTCTTCTTCAGTATTTGCGTTAACAGGGGTGGATGTTAGAATGACAACCATTTCTCAAATGCCTTGATAAAAAGAAGAGTCACATAAGCTGGAAAATCATTAGGCTTTAGTGAATATATCCATGACATTGGAAACTAGTTTTTATCATCTCTGCCTCCAGAAAGTCCTGAGGTTCTGGAGATCAATACTACCTTTTAAATGTAAAGTTCTATTCTTTAAAAAAGTGCAATGTGTGTGCATACTTTGTGGAAGATAATAAAAAAATGGGTCTGTCTCAGTAACCATGATCCAGTTACTTCCCAAGGGAAAGTAAAAAAAAAAAAAAAAAAATATATATATATATATATATATATATATATATATAGAGAGAGAGAGAGAGAGAGAGAGAGAGAGAGAGACCACATGATGCTATCTATGGTCACTAACATGGACAACGACGCTATGTTACCATTCAAAAGTTGACAAGGAAGTATTCACATGAGTGCAATCAATTTGACATCTTTATATGCCTGTTAACTTAATCATAAGTTGACAAGTCTATGCTATGTTCTCAAGTAGCATAGATGATATTTAATGAAGTTTGATGTTTAGGTGATGGGAAGATCGTCTCCTAATGACAAACTCCTACTAGTGAAAGCACTGAAGAAGATAGGTCATGTTGTAGCTGTGACTGGAGATGGAACGAATGATGCTCCTGCATTGCATGAGGTTTGAAATCCTTATATTTTATAATTATGTAATGCATAATAAGGATGGATCTAGAGCTAGAAACCCTCAAAGTGGTAGACATTTTGAAACTTAAAAGTTTAGCTGAAACATTATAAAAATATCAGAAATAAAAGGGGAGAAAAGAAAAAACACAGAAATAATTTCCAAATGTGAAGATGTGGAAGGCCTTTTATAATTGCTGTTACACCAATTGAGGGTGTAAAATTTTGCATTGAAGCACTCATATATGTCCTTACTTTGGTATTTTCTACTTTGTCACGGATTTTAGGCAGATATAGGTCTTGCCATGGGCATTGCTGGAACTGAAGTTGCTAAGGAAAACTCAGACATCATTATCTTGGATGATAACTTTTCTTCAGTTGTTGAGGTCAGTCTTAAGATTATATGGCCATGTTACTGTTTTGATGTTCCAGACAGTTCAAATTTGATGTGATTGCTCATTGTATTGAATAATCCAAAAAGTGCTTATTTTATGCATGCCCCATTTTACAGAGGTTTTGATATTCTCATTGTTTGATATATATGGTGTTAATGGAAATCTTATTTGGATACTTTACTCTTTTTTCATTCTGGATTTGTTAACATTTGGTTGTTCTTCTAGGTTGTACGCTGGGGTCGTTCTGTATATGCCAATATTCAGAAGTTTATCCTGTTCCAGCTCACTGTTATTTTTGCAGCTCTTGTAATAAATCTTGGTGCTGCAATTCATTCGGGGGATGTTCCCTTCAATGCAGTGCAGGTACATGTACATCTCGTGGCTGCTTGTACCATAATTTTTTTGTTTGGTTTTCTTCTTAACTGTTTCTTTCTGCAGCTTCTTTGGGTCGATCTCATCATGGATACTCTTGGAGCACTTGCATTGGCTACAGAACCACCAACAGATCACCTAATGCACAGATGTCCAGTTGGCAGAAGGCACGATATCAACATGCAATAATTATTGTTGGATTAAAATAGATGGCCTAGTTTTCTTCTGCAACCTTATTGTATGCAATATATGTATTATTGGGATGCACGAAGCATTTCTTGTTCTGTTTTTCTTGTTTAAGCTGTTCAAAACATTAGGTGAATTGCTGTATTGGTACACTAGTGAATTTGGGTTCCATTAGGAGGACTTGTTTGGTTTTAAAGTTGTTTACTTCTCTTCTCACTTTCCGGCAGAATATTTTTCCTATTCTAATTGTTGAACTCTACCTTGTTTTTCCAGGGAACCTTTAATCACCAATATCATGTGGAGAAATTTGCTTGTACAGGTTAGAACGTGAACACTGTCAGTAAACAGTTTTCTGTCAATACACCAGTGATTAATCGTTGGCCTTCATTTTGTCATCCAAGTGGTGATTGATTGACGTGTTTATTTTTGTTTTTATTTTTTTTATTTTTTAATTTAATTTTTTCAGGCTATGTATCAAGTGACTGTCCTGCTTGTCCTCAACTTCGGTGGGAAGAGTATTCTAAATCTAAAGCACGATAATGATGCACATGCAAACAAAGTGAAAGATACCTTGATATTCAATGCCTTTGTCCTTTGTCAAGTAAGTCTCACATCTGATAAGCAAAATGAATGAATGTTCTATTTGAGAATAGAATGCAATGCATATGCATACAAATTGAAAAATACCTTGATATTCAATGCCTTTGTCCTATGTTTAGAAAGTCTCACATCTGATAAGCAAATGAATGAATGTTCTTTTTGCTAATATAATATAAATGCTTGTCTTATTAAAGGTTTAGCAGCTAGTTCTTTAGACATATTCTGACACACTTAAACTTTCAGATATTCAATGAGTTCAATGCACGTAAGCCAGATGAAATGAACATCTTCCGTGGTATTACGAAAAATCGCTTCTTCATGGGAATCATTGCAGTCACTCTAGTGCTTCAAGTAGGATTTTCCAGACATTGTTTTTGTGTTGATGTATATTGCGATCTATCATGATACAGCATATCAGTGATGTTTCTTCTTATCTGCAGATTGTCATCATTGAATTTCTTGGGAAGTTCACTTCAACTGTTCGACTAAACTGGAAGCACTGGCTAATCAGCATCGTCATTGCTTTTATGAGGTCTGTTAAGTCTCATTTGTTACTCATATTGTTCTCCTTACCTTCAATGGATAATGACAGCTTACTTTTTCCTAATTATTTAGCTGGCCTCTGGCTCTTGTTGGAAAGCTCATACCAGTGCCTACAACACCTCTTAGCCAATTCTTTACAAGACAGTTCCAGTCTTCCGGAGATGCTGTGCTTCTCCGGTGTGAACCCTCGCAGTGAGAATCCGTAACTTCTACTACTTTTATGTACAAGTGAGTCATTGCACAAAACTATCGGCTTCAGAAACTCCATGCTGTGCAGCTAGGTTTGCTTATTGCAGTACTTAGTTTTGGTGTTGGTTTGCGGGAGATCATCATCTGCCTTTTAATTCAACTAATATATTTAATATTGTTTGTTCCAAAAATTAGTGATTAGTGTTTCTACAGTCCCTTTGGACGTTTTGCAATTACATCTTTGTTAATGCACACAATGCTTCTCTCTTCTAGATGCTCAAATTTCTTCTGGCTGCAAAAAAAAAAAAAAAAAAAAAATAGAAGGAAAATCATAACTGAAAATATAGCATAAATTTATTTTAAACATTACATTGCATACCACTAATAGTTGTATTGGAGATCTATGGCATAATGAAGACAGCCATGATGAGTGATTTGCTGAGTTGGTGTCTAGCGGATACTGCACTTTGAAGCCCCTGATGAACGATGTTATTTAGTTTCATTACAAAGTGATGAGTCAAAGCTGCTCCTCAGATTCGCCTACCGGGCTACCATCTATTTATCTGTTTAGATGAAAAAATGTAACTCAGTGAAGCCATTTTTTTTTTTTTTTATTTTTTTTAAATTTCTTCTCAAAACTTAGTAATGCTGTTCCGCTGATAGCATGAAGCAGGTTTTTTTACTGGTTGTGTTCTCAGAATGTCACTGAATATTTTCTCCAATGGTACTACTCCCCAAACCCGAACAAGGCTGCATTTTATTGCCGCTCAAAAAGCCTTCTTCCTGGAACGATGTGGGAAATATGATCGTTCCCTGTTTATTTCTGTTGTATGGATCTTTCCAAGTCTCACTTGAACGATTTTGTTGACATGTTTCTTCTTCATTAAGGACAGTGAAGCATATTTGTTTGCTCCACGGATGCTCTCATGCACAACCAACTCCAATCAATGAAAACAAAAAAGAGCAATTATCTTTTACTATGGCGAGCTCGTACATAATTATCATGCTTTCAAAAGCCACACGGCTGGACAGCGCATTCGTGGAAGCCCACCGCGTATTCAAGGAAGAATGTTCGACATTGGATTAGCACACTGTACATGTTTTGAGTATCTTGAATCTTGATGAACTTTTTTATCAAAAAAAAAAAAAGTTGGTGGATTGTGCTTTTTGATTAGTTTGAGTTCCATTTCTACTTTACGAAACAATTGCTTTTTGACAAGTTTTGTTTACTTGCTTCTTCTCATTGACACTGAATTCTCAAGTCAAGCAAGCGAAAAATGATTCAGGTTTTGGTGAAGAGGCCTAATGATGGAACCCTTTGTTTATGTCTTCTGGTTTGATTCTACACCTATTCATCTCATCAAAGAGTTTCAATGCAACTTGTCCTTCCCCCCTGCATTCCATACCCAGCTATTAAGGAAGCATACGTGATTTCATCCTTCTGACTCACCAAGTTGAAAAGTCTGAGCTTCCAATATATTTTCTGGATTTGGAGTACATATCCACAAGAGAATCCATGGAAGCAAGTAGTTTGTGAACCCTCCATGTCTCGTAATGTAACAATGTAGCTCTTTACCATGGTGGAGGTTTGCCACTCGGGCACATGGGAGAAGTACGCTAGCTATAGTCTGCATAATTCGGCTCAACACCATCGGCTACCATCTCCCTGAGGAGAAACAAAACTTCCTCTGATCGATCCAAGTGGGCATAACTTGCAATCTTGGAGTTTCCAAGTAACTACACTCTTTAGTTTTAGTTGATCGAAATACAATGCATAAATGACTAAGGCCTTTAGACCTGGAGTATATTGTGATCAATGCATTCCTAACACTCTCATACCCGTCACAATCGTTCCTAACGGCATGTCCATGAATCTCTTTCCCCAATATTATCAGACCCATTTGGTTTTTATTTTTTATTTTTTTTAGGTTCAAATACGAAGATGTTTATTAAAGAAAGAAAGAGAAACAAAATACAAAGGAAATCATTCCTAAAGGCCAAGAAACCATGGAGGTTTCAAAAACTAAATCCTTAAACAAATTACAAGCTGAACTCATCCTCCACAACAATTCTCTAATCTCGATAATGATAAAGTGCTCTGATATGTTGAGCCCTTCAAATACCCTCATATTTCTCTCATTCCACACACACCACATGAGTACGTGAGAAACCCTACGCCATAACCACTCCACCCATCGGGAAAGAATTAGCTTGGGACCACCAAGCCAATAACCGTCGCAATAGAATCAACCTGAAGCCCACAGTTTCTCATTTGTGAGATCAGTTCTAATGCCCTCTTAAAATCACCCTTCTGCAGACACCCTACAGCTATAGTATTCCAAAGTATGACATTCATTTGACCCCCAAGATCTCATTAGCTCAAATAGTTCAAACGCCTCCGTTCACAAACCCTTTGAAGCATACCATGAGACAATCGAATACCAAGAAATAACATCTCTGTCAGACATTTCATGAAAGATTTTGTGTGCAATAGAAACTTCCCCACATTTTGCATACATGGCAACCAAACCATTTGCCACAACCAAATTCCATTCAAGACCACTAGCATTAATTGACATATGAACCTCAATCCCAAACCCAAGATTTTGTTCGTCACCACAAGCTTTCAAAACTGTTGTGTATGTAAAGTTTTTTTTTTTTGGTTAAAACCGTTGGGTATGTAAAGTTATCAGGTCGTCTAATGCCCAAACCAAGCATTTGTTCTTAGGTAGACAGAGCGAGACCACTAAGTATAGTCTTTAACATAAGCAGTGATCAAGACTCCAAGGCAAAGTGTAAAAAAGTCTTACCTTGCTTTTTCATTCTGTTTATGCAATCCACCAAAACATCTAGGTCCTGTTAATCACATTGGTCGGATTCCTAATACCTAAGGATTGTGATTTCTCGAAACATGTCAATATTTCATGAAATATTTTTATTTTAAAATTAATAAAATCTTTTTGAAAATTTTTGGAAAAAAAATGTAATTTCTGTATACTTTAACATATTATAATGTTATTTTAATATCAATAGTTTGTTATGTGAGTGAGTTTTATATAACATGTAGTTTTTATGACATTAATGAGTCGTGTGAGATTTTTTTATATAGTATTTAATAATTTAAAATACAAAAACATCACAACCGAAACTTTTACATTTTTTCTACACATAACAAAATATTTCTTAAAATCAAGGAGACCAAAATCAACTCGAAAAACGAAATCACTTCCAATACTCACATATTCTTAAATATTGTAAAAATGTGCATTGCAAAAATGTACATGGTAAACCATTGAGAGTATGAGTGTACAACAAGTACTTGAACTTGATTGAGCGATTTTCTGATCACATTGTTTCTTGTTCACAACACAATGCCGGAATATTTGGTACAAAAATTGTACGTCTTCAAATAACATCCATTGGTGTATCATGAGCAAAGTTTGGATAAAATCCAATTTTATTGTTGCAGCTTTTGTAATAAATGTTGGTGCTGCAATTCATTCGGGGGATGTTCCCTTGAATGCAGTGCAGGTACATCTCATGGCTGCTTGTACCATAATTTCTTTGTTTGGTTTTCTTCTGAACTGTTTCATTCTGCAGCTTCTTTGGGTCTATCTCATCATGGATACTCTTGGAGCGACTTGCATTGGCGACAGAACCACCAACAGATCCCCTAATGCACAGATCTCCAGTTGGCAGAAGGCACGATATCGACTTGCAATAAGTATTGCTGGAATTAAAATGGATGGCCTGGTTTTCATCTGCAACCTTAATGTATGCAATATGTATTATTGGGATGCACGAAGCATTTTTTGTTCTGTTTTTCTTGTTTAAGCTGTTCAAAACATTGGGTGAATTGCTGTATTGGTACACTAGCTAGTGAATTGTGGTATCCATTAGGAGGACTTGTTCGGTTTAAAGTTGTTTACTTCTCTTCACGCTGTCCCAGAGTATGTTTTTCCTATTCTAATTGGTGAACTCTACCTTGTTTTTCCAAGGAACCTTTAATCACCAATATCATGTGGAGAAACTTGCTTGTACAGGTTAGAACATGAACACTGTCATTATACAATTTTCTGTCAATACACCAGTGATTAATCGTTGGCCTTCATTTTGTCATCCAAATGGTGACCTTCATTTTGTCATCCAAATGGTGATTGAGTGAGGTGCTTTTTTTTAATATTTTTTATTGCAGGCTATGTATTTGAATGATTGATTGACTTGCTTTTTGTTTATTGCAGGTTATGTATCAAGTGACTGTCCTGCTTGTCCTAAACTTCGGTGGCAAGAGTATCCTAAATCTACGATAATGATGCACATGCAAACAAAGTGAAAGATACCTTGATATTCAATGCGTTTGTCAAGTAAGTCTCACATCTGATAAGCAAAATGAATGAATGTTCTATTTGCGTATATAATGCATATGCAAACAAAGTGAAAAATACCTTGATATTCAATGCCTTTGTCCTATGTTTAGAAAGTCTCACATCTGATGAGCAAAATGAATGAATGTTCTATTTGTGAATAGAATATAAATGCTTGTGATTATTACAGGTTTAGCAGCTAGTTCTTTAGACAAATATTCTGACATACTTAAGCTTTCAGATATTCAACGAGTTCAATGCACGTAAGCCAGATGAAATGAACATCTTCTGTGGTTTTACGAAAAATCGATCGCCTCTTCATGGGAATCATCGCAGTCACTCTAGTGCTTCAAGTAGGATTTTCCTGGCATTGTTTTTGTTCATGTATATTGCGTTCTAGCATGATACAGAATAGCAGTGATGTTTCTTCATCTGCAGATTGTTATCATTGAATTTCTTGGGAAGTTCACCTCAACTGTGAGACTAAACTGGAAGTACTGGCTAATCAGCGTCGTCATTGCCTTTATCAGTCTTTTAAGCTCGTTTGTTATTTTCTTCTTTTTGTTTTCCTCATCTTCAATGAATAATGACAGCGTACTTTTTCCCTGAATTATTTAGCTGGCCTTTGGCTCTTGTTGGAAAGCTCATACCAGTGCCTGCAACACTTCTTAGCCAATTCTTTAGAAGACGTACCGTTATACTTCAGATTTGAAGAAAGAAGAAGAAAGAGAGACAATAAGGAGGAAACCAGAGTACATGCACAAGTTATAAGAGTAAATTCCATACCATTTCATACATTCAGATCATATGCTTCTATGTGGTTATGGCAGTCTTGCTTATGTTTTATCTGGATTTCTTGTTTTACCAGGCAGCAGCCCTTTTCAGAGAGGATGGCAAGGCTTCTATGGGGTAATGTCAGTCTTGCTTATGTAGTTCACTTGGTAAAGTTCTCATGCAGTGATGACTTTGTTAGTTGTTTGCTTTGCTGAGTTTGTGTGATCAAGACATTTATTGTTACCTATGGCACACTGGAAGGTGTGTCTATGTGATTTGGTCATATTGTTTAGACGTGTTTGTTTGTATTTCATGGCTAAGTTATATAATTGTGTTGCATCCCCTCCATCGAGTTCCAACATGCTTTGGTTTGAGAAAGATGTATCTATAAATAGGATATGATATTTCACATTTAAAGATGTTTCAAACATTTCCCTT
Source organism: Berberis thunbergii (assembly GCA_003290165.1). Classification (NCBI taxonomy): domain Eukaryota; kingdom Viridiplantae; phylum Streptophyta; class Magnoliopsida; order Ranunculales; family Berberidaceae; genus Berberis; species Berberis thunbergii. The sequence goes on along the minus strand of QNQO01006441.1, from coordinate 71,919 downwards.
GCTTTGCTGTTAGATTGAGATGGCTCATTATCAGAAGAAATTTTTAGTTCAGAGCATTTCCAATCATGTCCACTAGATTAATCGATCTCCTAAATTCATTGCTTTTGGTCTATCGATGAGTGCCACTCTGTCAAGTGCTATTCAATTTACAGAGTTTTGAGACTTCAAGAGCTAACTGAATATCTCCTCCTTTAAAGTGGTTGTTTTATCTTAATATAACATATTTAGAGAATTTGAAAATGTTGGATAATTTCAAATTATTTAAAAAAAAAAAAATTCTTCGAATTCCTGTAAAATTACTAGCCAGATTCAAATGCTTATCAAAGAAGTGGAACCATTTCACTCTGAGGACTCGCAAAAGCTACAAATATGTGTTGGTTATCCTGTCATGCTGGTCTCTCCCACCAGAGACTAGACATATACTACGATAGGAAAGCCGATTACCAATATAATATATACGAAATAGGTACTGCATTTCATTTCCTACCTACTCCTCATCTGAGAAGAAAACTATTATCTGCAACCTAATTACCAAACAATGGTTATCTCTTCCAAAACATTCTGACTATATTGATGATGATGATGTTCATTATGGTTTCACCTGCAAAGGCAATTTATATCCCCATTGTCCAATTGAGTGTAATTACAAAGTAGTGCGAGCAACACAACTGACTAGTGACTATGTTAAAGATTTTAGCACTCTGTTCAGATAATCTCTTCCGACGATCTTGAGTGGAAAGAGTTACTCGCAATTTCCCTAGTAAGTTTCATCTGAATACCGACGGTGGTTCTGCAGTTATTAGTGAAATAGGACTTGTTTATTTGCCGGTGTCGGAGGAAACAACCTATGAGGATGCTGTAGTTGTTTTTGATGAATAATGTCCTCATCAGTGACATTAATCACTTTGGAATTGTTATTGTGGTTGGTATTGTCATCGGAAACAGGGTAGCTCACCTAAAATCAGATATAAGGAAAACTTGCTAACCTGATCTGTGTTTTGAACTTTTCAGTCTTTATTATTGCACGCTCTTATCGCTATCTTACTCAATTTCTCTCATTGTGAAAGTAAGAATCCAGTTTTATTTAAATACACACTTTTAATTGATTAGGAAATATACATGAGAAGCTAGACTCGAAATATGTTAAGCTTCACAGAAAAGCTAGACTTCAAAGCTCTCATTGGAGAAAAGGGAAGTGCTAAATCTTCTTCTACTTGGAGAGGAAGGTTGGAAGATGATGTGACCTGAGAAATATTTCTTCGACTTCCAGTAAAATCACTGACTAGATTCAAATCCTTATCTAAGAAGTGGAACAACTTCATCTCCAAAGATTCTTATTCGCAAAAACTACAAAGATGTGGGTGGTTTTCCTCTCATGCTGGGTATCTTCCACAGAAGAGAAGATGCAGACTATGTTAAGGACAATGGAACTATATGCGAAATAGGTACTCAATTGATTCGTACCCACTCCATTTCATTAAACAATTACTAATAAATGTTTGATTTCCATGATCCTCTTGGCTTTGTACTTGGTGAGTTCCATACAAAAAAAGACATCGTCGCCTATTCGAATGGATTCTTACTATCTAAAACAGCTGAAGAAAACTATTACATCTGCAACCCAATCACCAAACAATGGTTATCTCTTCTGACTCTTCTACTGATGATCTTGATGGCTTGGTAGAAATTGGCGGTTTCCCCTGCCAAGGCAATTTGTGTCACCATTGTCCATTGCAGTGTAACTAACAAGTAATGCGAGTTACACAGCCTACTAATTGCTATGGTAAATTTTTAGCACTCTAATAATTATTCAGATAATCTCTTCTGATGATCCTGTTGAGTGGGAAGACTTTACTCTCGATTGCTCTCGTAAGTTTCTTTGAATACCAACCATGGTTCTGCAGTTATTAGTGAAATGGGACTCCTTTATTGGCCAGTGTTGGAGGAGGAGAAGAAGCCTTATGAGGATGCCTAGTTGTTTGATGAGGAATGTCCTCATCACCTAGTGCTATCACATTACCTGCCCCATTTCGTGGAATTAATGATGCCCCTTTCAAAATTCACCTTGGACAGGCTAATAGGCTTGTGGTACATGTGTGATATGATTCTTGGAAGCTTGAGATGCCGTTCCTCGTTGAACATAGAAGATAATGGAGTATGAAATACTCCATTTATGGATGAATTCTGCCCAACTTTAATCAAAAATATTTTTGCTTGCATCCATTGGATCCGCAACTGCTACTTATATTTACGAAAAAGGGTGATGCGCAGTATGGCACAATGTTTGAAGCAAATGGATGGAATTCGTTTGTTTTGAAGAAGTGGAATCCATTTTGTGTTAAGGGACAGATATATACCTTATCATGATTTTTTCCAATACGTATGGCCTAGCTAGCCCACCATATTTTCCTTGTTTATAGCTTCTCTTTTAGTAGGGAGCAGTCCTTTTTATTTGTATTTGTTTTTTGGACAGTCATGTTTCTGTTTTACATATTTGCATCTTTCTGTATAAACCTATTTTCGTAGAAATGCTGTAAATTTATTATGTTAGGGATTAAATGTTCTTGTGGTTGCGTATTAATATAGAAGAACAAGGAAAATTGTTTACTGGTTGGTATTCACTGCCTCTTCAAGATGTCATTCTCATTCTGCAGTTGCAAAATTCCCTGCCTGATTGTTTCAACGCGCAGATTAGCAGCTGAGTCCCTCTGATGTTTTTCCCAACTTTTTCCCTTCTATTTGTTACTTCCAACTTGCGTTGACTGCGCACAAAATGACATTCAAGGCAGATTCTGGTGATACTACACAAGTGTGTCTCAAGTCTTTTGAAGAACAAGCAGAATTTTCAGTAGTCTCTGCCATAAAAAAACGTTTTTTTTTAAATAGGTGCTTGACATTTTTATTTATTTATTTATTAATACATGTCCGAAGGCTACATGACTGACCCTATAGGGTTAACCAAACCAGGTCAGAAGGCCTACAATATTCTTGCTACTAACATCCTTGTTGCCTCCATCTTATATGGAGATTTGCTTTCGCTATCACTTCCACCTTGTATGAAGACTTGCTTTCCCTTCGCTCCGGTCTAGTCCATCTAAGCAGTTGCATTCAATAATCGGTGCCACAAAATCCTAACTAGTATGTACCATAGTTTATAATTACAAATAATATAAACATCCTTCATAAGAATGTGCTATCCCGTATTTTGCAGCTTCCTATTCAACATCGTTTCCCTCTTCCTATTCAACTAGAAGCCAATCCTTCACATCCTGAAGCTTGTGACTACTGCCTCAAAGATCATCATAACGAATTACACCATTTGAGTTAGAAAATTCTAGCTAACCCTAAAACTCAATGGTGTTTTGGGGCTTGTTGATTTGAAAGTTTGGATTAGGATGCCTCCTCATGTCAACATCTCTTCAAAATGGATCATCGACCCCCACTATATTTACAAAAAATGGTGATGCAGTTTGGTACAATACTAAAAGCAAATGGATGGAATTTGTTCATTTTTGAGAACTTTGATCCATTTTGTATTAAGGACAGATACGTCTGCTCAAAGACTTGAAAGATCATTGTACATGACGATAAATCAGGGAAAACCTATATACGAATGTAACTTCTAGTTATTTTTTCAGGTTTGGGGATCCTAAAATAACCCCCGCTCGCTTCCAAAAAAAAAAAAAAAAAAAAAACGAGGACAGATACGTCCCTTGTCACGGATTCCTTTCCATACAGCATGGCCTAAGTTGTCACCATTTTTCTCTTTGTTTAGATGAAAATTACAATATCTTCTTTTTTAGTAAGGCGCACTCGTTTATTGTTATTTTTTCAAACAACTAGGCCTCTGTTTTAAATAATTCACAACGGCGAATTGCTACTGTTGTTCGTATTCATATAAAAGAGGAGGACAAATTGTCAACTGGTTGTCATAGAACTTCAAAAGACAGTGTTCAAAATTATGATCCCTTACCTTACCTTTCTTTTAAGGTTTTGCATCTGCTCTTTAAGACACCATCTCCTTCCACAGCTTCAAAAATTCTCTGCTCCATTGTCTTAGCCCGCTGATAATGAGTAGTTGAGTCCCTCTGATGATCTTCGGACTTTTAAGCTATTCATCACTGCAACATGTTCAAAAGAGTTATCAACATTCATTTAATAGGAAATAAATGAAGCCGTTTTACCAATTTCTTAGAATGACTAGAATCTTTTCTTGTGAATGACTGCGTGAAAACTGCCACTGAAGGCAGATTCTGTCGATACAACTCAAGTGCAGAGTATTAAGTCTTTTGAAGAATGAGCAGGATGAATTACCTTTTGGGCTGGAAAAAGATATCTATGGAACCTTTGAGATGTGCCAAAGAAACTCACTCCTGGATTTAACATTGGCATGAATCTGTTCCATCCTTCTATCAGGGGCATCTATATGTGTCTGTACGAGCAGACAATTCATCATGGAGTCGAGTCATTCTTTGTTCATTGCTGCTTGTTGAAGTTTGAATCATCTAAGTTGCATTTACAGAAAGCATTATCTCGAAGTAAAAATGAAAGAATCTGAGGAACGAGAACATACTCACTGTAGGATATCAAAGATCTCAAAAAACAAACTCAGAAGTAGAGAGTGAATGAAACTCTTGTTTTTTATTGAAAGCAAAGTACCGGCTTAAATAGCCTTACAACCACGTCTAAAAAACAAGAAAAAAAGATTCACGATTAACAACCCTATAATCATGGACCACTACTAGTTAAGAAAATCCAAAACAGTAACTTAGTCCTATAGACTAGGTCTTTATTGAAACAGAATCAAAACAACCCGAAGAAACAGTATGTTTCTTCAACAAGACACTGACTAATTCAAACAATTCCACCCTTAAACTGTTCTGCATACTTGCAGTCAGTTTACTTCTGTGATTCCACACACTCCCAGCTGCTTTCTAAGCTTCTCAAAAACCTCCAATTTTAATGCTTTGGTCATGATGTCTGCTGTTTGCTCCCTAGTTCCACAATGAACAAGCTCAATAACTCGATCATTGGACAAATCACGAAGGAAGTGGTACCTTATATGAATGTGTTTACTCCTCCCATGTAGTACTACATTCTTTGAAAGTTTGATAGTGGAAGCATTGTCACAATACAGCCTGATGCTCTCTTTCTGAGGGTGGTTGAGAGCATCTAAGATTCTTCTCATCCAAACTGCTTGGCATGCACATGATGATGCTGCTACGAACTCTGCCTCGGTGGTGGACAAGGTCACCACAAGTTGTTTCTTTGAAGACCACGCAACAACTCCTTCTCCAAATAGAAATGCATACCCTGAAGTACTTCTTCTGTCATCTAGATCCCCAGCATAATCGCTATCTGTGTAGCCAACTAAGTCTTCATTTCCACCTTTCTTGTACAGAATGCCCAGCTCCAAGGTTCCCTTCACATATCGAAGAATCCTTTTCACTGCACTAAGATGAAGTTCAGTAGGTTTCTCCATGTATCGACTCACCAATCCAACCACAAACATTAAATCTGGCCTGGTCACAGTTAAATATCGAAGACTTCCCACAATTTGCTTGTAACCAGTGACAGCTACTTTGACTCCATCTTCATCTATCACAAGTTTTGTTCCTGGAACAATAGGACTTTTAACAGAATTGCACCCCAACATGCCAAACCTTTCAAGGACTTCGTTGGCATACTTCTTCTGACTAATGAAAATACCTTTCTCATTCTGTAAAACTTCAACACCAAGAAAATACCTCATCCTTCCAAGATCAGTCATTTCAAATTCTTGCATCATAGAATTCTTAAATGCTTCAATCAACCCCTCATCATTCCCTGTGAATATGAAGATCATCTACATACAAACTAACAACCAGAATACTACCCTTCAAATCAGTTTTAATGAAAAGAGTAGGTTCAGATGGGCACCTTTCAAAACCTTCCTTAGTAAAGTAGGACTCAATGCGACTGTACCACGCTCTTGGAGCCTGCTTAAGGCCATACAAGGCCTTCTTCAACTTGTAGACTTTGTGCTCCTCTCCTTCTTTCTTAAAAGCCATGTGGCTGATCAACAAAAACCTCTTCCACCAGCTCTCCATGAAGGAAAGCACTTTTAAACATCAAGTTGACAAATACTCCAACCTTTCTGTGCTGCCATTGCAATCACCATTCGGATAGTATCCCATTTAGCAACCGGCGCAAAGACTTCATTGTAATCAACTCCATGTCTCTGGACATATCCCTTCACCACCAATCGTGTTTTGTGTTTGTCAACCTCACCAAGTTCATTTAGCTTGGTTTTAAACACCCATTTTACTCCAATCTTCTTTGCACCAGCAGGCAGCTTCACCAATTCCCATGTTTCATTTTTTTCAATGGCTTGAATCTCAAGTTTCATAGCTTCAAGCCATTTTTCACTTCCAGCAGCTTCCTCAAAAGTGATCGGATCTAGAGTGGCGTATAGAACCAGGTTGCTAGCTTCTTCATCTTCATCAGAAAGACCTAATCCCGCGCCACTCACATAGTCTTTTTGCCACTCCGGAGCTCTTTTGTTCTCTCTGCTAGTCCTCCCTTGAGCTGTAGCTGGACTTGGCATTGATTCATTTGGAGAAGCTTGAGATGCTTCCTCCATGTTTGATTCTTCTTCAGTTGCGTCTTCTTCACTCTCGCTATCCCCATTATCTTCAAAATCATTATCTCCCCATTCCAGCTCTCTGCTCATCTTCTCTGAATTCTGACTCCAATCCCAGTAGCTATCTTCCTCAAAGACAACATCACGGCTTACCACGATACGCTTAGAGGCTGGATCATACAATCTGTAGGCCTTGGATTCATTGCTAACACCAAAAAAAAACACAGCTGTAGCTCTTGTCATCCAACTTCACTTTTCTTTGTTCAGGTATGTGTACATGAGAAACACACCCAAACACTCTGAAATATCCCACAGATGGTGTGATATTACTCCATGCCTGCTCTGGTGTTTTCCCTTTCACAGCTACTGTCAGACTCCTGTTCATCACATGAGTACACCACTGAACTGCTTCCGGCCAGAATTCTCTTGGAACTTTTTTCTCAGACAACATGCTTCGAACCGAGTTCATAATGGTTCGATTCCTTCTCTCTGCTACCCCATTTTGTTGGGGGGTGTAGGCTGTAGTTAACTATCTTTGAATACCATTCTCCACACAAAAATCATTAAATTCATGAGAAGTAAAATCTCCACCCCTAACTGTGCGTAAACATGCTATGGACCCATCACACTCCTTTTCAACATACTTCTTAAAGCTTTTAAATACTCCAAGTGTCTCTGACTTCTCTCGTAAGTAATAAACCCAAACTTTACGACTGAAATCATCAATAAAGCTGAGTAAATACCTCTTCCCACTTGTCGAGTTTGGTGTGATCGGTCCACAAATATCAGAGTGGACTAGCTGCAACTTTCTTGATGCTCTCCATGAACTCTTCTTTGACATCTTCTTCCTATGTTGCTTTCCAACCAGACAGTGAGTACAGGCTTTGCTTGGCGTGGTAATTGTAGGTAAGCCACGAACTAACTTCTGAAACTGCATTGTTCATAAACTCTTGTAGTTCAAATGACCGAACCTGCAGTGCCATAGGCCAGAAGCATCCTCTATGGCAGCTTGAAAGCATGATGGAGTAAGCAGCTTCGAGTCTGTGCTTGGTAAAATAGTAGCTAGAAGCACAAATATCCGATTAGTGGTCATTCTTGTTGTCACAATTAGCCCTCTTTGTGGATGATATAGCCTGCATTCTCCTCCCCGAATTAGAATACCAAGCCCTTTGTCCTGAAGTTGTCCCATGCTAAGCAAATTATTCTTCAGTTCTGGAACAAAGTAAACTTCAGAGATCACCTGTTTGACTCCTCCAATCTCCAATCTTACACTTCCTTTCCCCGTGACTGCCATTCTTGTATCATTTCCAAGCTTGACAGTGTGCTGAAAGCTTTGATCCAGGTGTGAAAACCACATCTTGTTTCCACACATATGATTCGAACATCTCGAATCAAGAAACCACACACCATCTCTTTTTGAATATTGCTTCTCCACATATGACATCAAGAGCAGCTCTTCCTCTTCATCTAGCTCCACAAAGTTGGCTTTGCTTTCTAAACTTGGACACTCGTACTGGAAATGCCCCAATTTGTGACATTTATAACACTCCACACGAGCTTTGTCAAGAGATCTTCCTCTGCCTCTTCCACGTCCCTCTGTATGTACCACGTCCCCTTCCACTGCCTCCAAGTCTTTCATCACCAACAACAGCTTTTAAAGCCTGATCTTCTTCTCTATCCAACCTCTTAAACTTTTGCTCGTGCACAGACAAAGAACTCTGCAGTTTATCAATCGACATGGCACGTGTATCTCTTGCCTCTTCTATCGACACCACCACATAGGTGAACCGCTCTGTCAGAGTCCTTAGAATCTTCTCCACCACCATAGAGTCAGGCATCGCCTCTCCATTGCTCCTCATCTGATTCGCTACAGCCATCACCTTAGCAAAGTACTCCTTGATCGTCTCTCCGTTTCTTCATCTCCAACACCTCAAATTCCCTTCTCAAGGTGTTGAGAAGGGACCTTTTCACTCTCTCATTGATACCAAACTTGCTTTTCAAGGAATCCAGACGATTTTGGAGGTACGTCTGTCCAGAATCTGCTCGAAGGTCACACGATCTACAGTTTGGTATCAGAGCAATCACTGGGCTGATAATAAAGAGGAAAATGAGTGAAGAAAAGAGTGAAGGTAGTCTCACAAAGATTCCTCATTTTGATGGTCATCACTACGACCATTGATACCAATTGTTGGAGCGACGCGCACGTGCAGTTGCGCGCACCCCTTGGTTCACTATACATAGCAACGATATTGTCCCCAACTTAAACACCACCTATCGGGTCGAGCCTTCCATCTGGGCCTAGGTGGTGTGGGGTTTTCTCTTAAAATGCCTCGTTACTATTAGGGAGTAGACCATTCCCTTATAAACCTTAGTGACAACTCCGCATTACTTGATGGGGGACTATTCAAGCCAACTTCATCCCAACAATCTCCACCTTGGTGGGAATCGTCACACATCCTACAATCCATCCACCGGTCTGCAACATCTCGAAGTACACCTTCTCCTCGAGTCTCAAGTGCAACCGTGCAACCACGATCCTGTGGGTAGCACTCGGTGTACGGGCTCGACTATTCCCGGCGTTGTTGGCTCCACCTAGTCGCAACCTCCGCACTAACTCCACTTCGTCCAGACTTGTAGGATATTCTTGGACACCATATCGGCAAGGATCTGGATCATTCATCTGGCGGACTGCGCACCTGCGCCTACGCCTATCCCTTGAATAATGTGCCGCCTGCACTTTCACCTCGCCGACCAAGTCCCAGCCGAACCATCGGCTCTGATACCAAACTGTAGAATATCAAAGATCTCAAAAAACAAACTCAGAAGTAGAGAGTGAATGAAACTCTTGTTTTTTTTATTGAAAGCAAAGTACTGGCTTAAATAGCCTTACAATCACGTCTAAAAAACAAGAAAAAAAAGATTCACGATTAACAACCCTATAATCATGGACCACTACTAGTTAAGAAAATCCAAAACAATAACTTAGTCCTATAGACTAGGTCTTTATTGAAACAGAATCAAAACAACCCGAAGAAACAATATGCTTCTTCAACAAGACACTGACTAATTCAAACACTCACCTGCTTATCTGCGTTCAAAGGCCTGAATAAGAGATTTTAAGGGCCATGCAACTAAACACTGCCATAGAGAGTCTGTCAGAATGGGTGAGATCATTCAACATTCAGTTAAGAGATCAAAGGAATGCTTAAACGTCAATTCACAGTAGCAAGTTATGCGTTTTCATTTTATGTTTGTCATACTTTAGTAAAATATAAAAATTAGACATAAATGAAAGTGTTCTATTTCAGAAACGGTTAGTAGCTAGTCTACTTCATCATCATGCTCCATAGGAGACATGTGCTCTGAAAAACATACATGAAGCCTCCGTGGCGATGGCTTTCCTTAATTAGTCCGGTCTTCAGTGACTTAAGCTTTTGAAGTGGCACTTGAAAGGCATCAAAATATTTGTATTATAAAGGCATCAATGCATGATGCACTGTCATTATAGACGATCTACTTCTCAAAGTTTACTATTGGATTAGATGTGTGTCCAAAATTTTCATTCCAAAGAAAATGGAAGGAAATAGTGTATTGCGGCCCAGATTGGGTATCCAGGCAAAGAAGGTGGCGGAGTCTCCTCCCCGGGTGGTATATTGGTCTTTCCCACCAACAGGATGTTTTCTCTAAATGTGGATGGCTCATGCATTGAAAATACAGCGACTGGTGGTTTTGTGGTCAGAAATGATGAAGGTAGCTTTGTGGCAGCCATGCGATGTTTATTTGGGGATGGGTCTAATAACGCAGCAGAAACCAGGGCCTTGTTAGGGTTGAAATTCTGTAAATTGAAAGGGATTTGTAAATGTACGATTCAAACGTATTCTATGCTGGTAAAGCAATGTTTTTTTTCGAGAAGCAAATATTCCTTGGTCCCTTATCAATTGGTGGAGGGAGATAGTAGAAATTATTAATTCTTTGATGTGCCATTGTAATCATGTTTTCAGAGACAAACTCAGTGGCGGATGCTTTGGCTAATTGGCCCAAGAGAAACAAGTATCTCGGTCCTTCTCATGGGAGTTGCTTCCAAATAGGCCAAAATCCTTGTTTATTCTTGATGAGAATAAGATGGCCTATTTGAGGTATTCGTGATGATCATTTCTTTGTTTCATATTATGGCGATATATTTGATAGCAGAGAAAAGGGCCATGGAGAAGAGCAATGAAAACAATCTGCAGAATTTATTTTCCAGCTGGAATGGGGTGTCAATGGCAGGGCGTAATGATATCTCTGGATAAGAGGTGCTTGGACTGTTGGGGGAAGTTTGGTGATGCGGATTTAACTAACCTAAATTAACAGGTTAATTTAACCCACTTGTATTAACCGCAAGTGCACGGTGCCTAACTGGTAGACAACGGCAAGTACGGGTCGATCCCACGAAGAAGGTGGATGTAATTGAAATTTAGAATTTAATTAAACTAATTTAGAGAAAATGGGGTTACAGCATTTCTAAATCTAAACTAGAAATAAATTAAAGATAAGAAAAATAAAACAAAATAAAATGATAAGATGGATGGAATGGATTTTGTGTGGCTTGGATTCACCGATGACCTAACAAAAATATATTTAAATCTAAATTACTGAATTTAAATACGAGAAGCTTAGGGATGAGAATCCCTTGCTTACACCGAATATATGATCGCTATAAATCCAATTAGGCTTATACCATGTTTCTATCAAACATTCACAAGTTATTTCAAGCAAATATGCTTTTACTAAGTATTAAATGTCTTTTTAGGGCACACTTAATCAAAGTTTAAGCTTAATAATTTTTTAGCACATGCTTTGAATATTAATAAAGGGTAATCCTAACTACCAAACATATCAAGTTTACTTACTCGAAATCGAAAATGCAAGGTGGAAGCAAATTATCAAAATTCAGAAATAACTTGTAATGACAATTAAGCAAACCATTCAGTAAAATAACTTTAAAATAATTTTTACAGCCCAATTGGTTTGTCACAAACTCGATATGGTGTCGAACAACAAATCGACGATTGGGTGTGCACGAATCCCGAGGAAATGGCCCTTAATTCGCTCTGTGGTGGTACAGAACAAATCAAGGGGTGGAAATAGCCAGAAAAACGAATTAACTGAATTTCCCGCCCTGCTACAGTACTGCTACGGGGAACAGCAAAATTCGATCTTCTTCTCCAGCGAGACGGTGGCTCTCGCGGCCTGGTTTTCGCTCCTCGCGACCTCCCTCGTCCTAAAATTGCTTCCAGAACCTGCAAAAGACAAACACAGGTGAGGAAACACCACTAAAACAGCAATTGAAACAGAGAGAAACAGGGAAGAAACTCCCTGTTTGCGCGACTCTGTCGCGACTGTTCCGGCCTGATTCTCGCGGCTTCGCGGCTTCCTTCGTCCTTAACGTTATCCTAGAACCTGCAAAGAAGAACGAAGTAAAGAAAATACAAATAAAATTGTAAATTCAACGAAGAAACAGGGAGAGGAAACTCCCTGTTTTCGCGGCTGTTTCTGCTCGGTTGCGAGCTCTGGCGGAGGTGGTTGTTCGTGACCTGTTGTGGTGCTGTTCGGCGGAGGTGTTGGTGGTTCGTGACCTGTTTGGACAGTGGAGAGGAGTATGGAGTGGTGGTGGAGTTGGAAAAGTGGACGTGAAACGGTGGTGACGGTGGTGGTTGTGATGAGAATCACCTTGAGAGGAGGAGGTTTTGATTTTCAATTATGTTCTTTTCCCTTCTCCTCTTCCCCCATTGCTATTCTTTTTCATTGATTTTATAGATTGAGAACAAATGAATAGCAAGTGATGTTAGGTGAAGATGGGAGAGAACATGGGATGTTGGTGGATGGAATGATTGTGGGAGAATATGGGATTATGGGAGAACGTGGGATAGAATGTGGGATGTTGGTGGAGAATGGTGGATGTTGGTGGATGATGGGTTTGTTTTGGGTTTGGTTTGTGAGTTTGGTTTGTGGGTTTGGTTTATGGGTTTTAGGTTATGAACTAGGTGTTGGGTTTAGGTTTGGTTTATGGGTAGGTTTATGGATTTCTCTCTCTATTTTGTACCACCACCAAGTGCAATTCCTTACACAGTCGCCTTAATATGATTTCATCGTTTACGCGCAAATTCCTGAAAAGAAATAAAAACGAAGTAATTATTATAAAATATAAGAATCGAAACACTAACATATATAAATTAAGGAGTATAAAATGTATGAATTATGTGTATATCAAATACCCCCAAACCTGTATTTTGCTAGTCCTCGAGCAAAACAATAAAATTCTAACTCACTTTCGCAGGAATCATCGGTTGCACTTACCTTAAACGTGCAACAAGGCTTTAAACCCCTAGATTACCTCTAGTGGACGAGTTATAGTCTCGTGAGGGTTTCCAGAAAATGTTACCCACAAACATTACTGACTCAACAAAACTTAGTCACAAAAAACTTATTTTAAAACTTCAAGAAATGCAGGAAACCAACAGTGTCATTTTAGTGTATCAACAAATCTCCAAATAATTTATTATTCTCCAAAGGTTAGAAAAAATTCATAATCATCCTCAACTCAATGTGTGTGTGTGGATAGCACTGTCAACATAACTTTTCATTTCAGAGTAAAACAATGACTAAATCTCCTGTAGAAAGTTTGTTTTGACTTCAAACCTCTTATGTCACTCACAATAAAGCACTCAGAGATTTGGTATTTCACTCAGTTTATATGTGAGGAAAAGAGTAAATAATGGAAAACAATCATCTCACATATAGTAATATGAAGAACGGACTTTTCAAGAATGGAATGAACATGATCTCATGGACAGGAATATCAATTACTTTTGGGAATGTTGAATCAAACACCATAGGTCTTGGTTATTAAATCTCCACATCTACGAAACCAACCTTTACCTAAGATCAACTAGGACTTTGTTGGGTTGTAATGGGGGTTGGTTAATAGTTAATAAGGAAGGTCAAGGGATTCTAACAAAAATTTCTAGGAATGTATACACCCATTTAACGAACAATTAGGGCTGTCTAGAATAAATCAATGTTGCGCACCATCAATTTTTTCTTCATTCTCACATCTTTATCCTCATTCACATTCTTCTTCTTCTTCTTTCTTTTCTTTCTTTTTCTTTCTTTATTTCTTTTTCTTTCTTCCATAGAGGATTTATGAAATATCTCACATTTTGCTTTGTCATGCCCTTTTTACACCAAGTATATTCATCCGTACACATTCCCAGAAAAATTGGGTAAAGGTTAATGGGTTAACAAATAAAAGGTTAATCTATGGCTCAAAAGGCTACAAAAAGTTAATGTTATGGGTAAGTTAAAAGGCTAGTTAATGGTTTAAAGACAAAAAAGCCTAGATCATTTCCTAAGTTCGGGTCAGTATTATGACATCTCAATTGAATAAGCCAAGAAGTTCTAGTGTAATAATTCAATTTTTATGTCATTTCCAAAGCAATTGATCAAAAGAATGAAAATAATGAGATCATCAACGAGTTAATGTAGACTCAAGAAAAATCAGAGTTTATGTATAACCCTCAGAAAAATAGAAAGGCTCAAAGCTTCCAGGGTTAAGTCTCCACTATTATTCTAAGGTTTTCTAGTATATATTTCACTCATCAACTTCAAGTTATGCTACATGGCTCATGGTGCAAAGATAATCGAGTTGAAAAATCTTATGAACTAGATCTAACTTAAGGATCTTAATAAACTTTCAGTCTTTTATCACTATACCAATATGTCAAGTTGGCTTGCATTTTCTTGAGCATAAAACATTTAAAGTCCATTTTCATACTCGTAAAAGACCAAGTTTTCTTGACAGAAAAGCAATTTTTTTTTTTTTTTCAAGAAAAGAAAAGAAAATACTACGAAAAAAAATGAAAAATTCACCGACTCATGAATCCTACCCCCAAACCTAATCCAAACATTGTCCTCAATGTTTAACAAAATAATCTTACAAATGAATGAAATAAGTACAGGAGAGGAGGTTAGAATAGTATTACCGCGGTGAAGATTTTACCAATTTCCAAGAAGTCATCCATCAATGAGGCTCACAAACATAAGAATCATGGAGTTTTCATTAGAAATCGATAAAATGCAGACTCGACACTAACAAAGAAAACTAAAAAGAAAGCTAGTTGTTAGTCAAAACTGTTACGGAGCTAACGAGTAAGAGTGAAACACAACTAAATAGGGTACTCGAAAATCAATCCAGACTAACAGTAGAGACACACAACTAAAGCTAGGCTGCCTCCTAGGAGCGCTTGGTTTAATGTCATTAGCTCGACAAATATTCTTCCTAAAAAATGGTGTATCAACAAAATGTAGAGGAAGAATATGACAAAAACTTAGTCCAAAGTCGTATATCAACAACCTGAACAGTTGATGATCAGTCCACCAAAATATAACAATCACATGAGGCACCAAGTACACGAGGACATTCCAAAAGTGACCAGTAGTCATACACAACAAATGATCCTTGCGTGCACCAAAAAGGGAACATCCTATGTCTGGTTCTAAATCGAATGATTGGATAATTTTCACAACAGGATAGTGAAAACTGAAATCCTCAATACAACACAAGGGATTGGTGAAAGTAGCCTTAGTAAATGGGAATGTGATGCAAGTAGATGAGACGATGGATATATCAAGTGGTACAAGCTCATCACATGAATCACATAGAGATGTTGGTCTAGACAACTCATCACCTGAAAATGCATACCTGAGGGTGTCAGGTAATTGTTTAAGGTTAAGCTCAGGTGGCTCAACTGATGGGGCTAGTTTTGACTCATTGAGTGGAAGAGGCTTCACTTTAGACTGCCATTTATAACTAGGATCCACAATGGGGACTGAGTCAAGCAAATCATTGACTTCCCTAATGGAATCATCAACATCAAAGTCTAAACTAAATTGAGTCAAACAAGCCTCTAAACAGTCAAGAGGAGACTCTAAAGAATGGTCACAGGTTGATTCGATGCATGAGTCACTAGAGAGACATGAGTCAACATGGGAAGGAGATGTCTGTAGTGTCTCATAATTGACAGGTTCATCAATAAATGAGTCACTAGGGAATTTATCTGACTCTATCTCAGGAAGTGACTCAACTATCTGACTCACAGTCATCTCAAGTTTCCGGATAGCTTGAGAGTTTTGTTGAAAAATAGTTGTCAAATCTGTGATAGCCTGAAAATTTTGCTCAAGCATTTCCCCTGTTTGCTGTATAAAAATGTTCATGATATTCTCTAACTCATTATCAGGAATGAAAGCTTGAGGAGTCTGAGGAGTGTCTAGAGGGCCTTCATGGTACTGACCATGAGCCCATGATAAGTCAGAATGATAAGTTAGACCTGGGTAATAATCTAAATATGGATCATACTCAGGTCGTCGCATGTCATAAAATGAATTGACTTGCTCGGAAAAATAGGCTGGATAATCCCTTGTGTTCATTTTTTTTTTTTTATCACTAACTCTAAACAAAATATGCACAGACTCACACGCAATCAACAACCAATAAATGCACAAGAAACATGCCTCCCTAAGCAATAAACGTTTTTGAGATCAATTATCTTTTTATCTTTGGGGGACAATTATTTCTTATGTAATATTTATGACACAACAATGGGTACTACAAGTTGTACACTTTACACCGCAAAGTTCAAAATCAGTAGGCTAGAGTTTTGTTTCAAAGAAACCGGATTATCGCACAAGAGAAGGAGGTCACAATGGTCCAATTAAGTACTTCCTTGTGCTACCGCTCTGTAAGCCAATAGATGTGAGAACGATGTGATGTTAAATGCACACTTGAGGCTTGTGTTCCTAACAAAAAACTGTTGGTTACACCAATTCTTCTTGTGGATTGTAGCTTACTTATGACTCGGCGTACCGGGTAAATTACCCTTGTGGCAGTGGCCTCTCGGAGTTCATTGAATGATTAAACCCATCGTCACTTTTAGCAGCGGTCAACACAAAAATGACTGGATTCACCTTGGTCTTGGTTGTCTTATGAACACCGTACCTAAAAAAAATGCTCTATCTAACTTGCTAATTGATTTTAATTATGTTAGGATATTGGTTGCACACAGCTGGAGTGATGAGGTGGGGATATCAAGTCCCACCAGTTTCTATTTATAAGCTGGGTCTGCTTATTATGAATTACTAAAGTTTTAGCATCCACAATTACAGAAATTTAACAACCAATCACACAATTTCAAACAATTACAACAAGCACCCTGGTCGCTAATACATTGCGTGTGATAGAAATACTTACAGTGTGCGTATTCCAATCTGCACAAAAAGTTAACACAATAAAAAAAAAAAAGGTCCGACTTCTCTTTATATGTTTCAATCAGCACACAAGCACATGCAAATAAATTTACTGGTCTTGGTCTTAGAAGTCGGATTTCTAAATCATAAAAAAAATTATTAGGTAACAATTAAAATTGTTTCCCTATAATTTCTTTTGACTTAGAAATTTTTTTTTTTTTTATATACTTAAACAAAATGGAAAATAGTAAAGTTCTAAAAAATTATTACACCACACACTCGTAAAACGAGGTGAAAATAAAATTAAAACTCTCCTCACAAAATAAAATAAAATAAAATTAAAAAAAATTTAAAATTTGCTTGATGTTTTGCAGGATCGTCCAATATCCTCGATAAGCGTGTTTTCTGCAAAATCAAACAAATAAAACGAAATTAGTGTAAAAAGAACTTAGCAAAATAAAAATAAATTTTTGTTTGAAATTTTTTTTTTTTTTTTTTTTGCTTTTTATAATTAGTGAAAATAAATATTAAATTCAATTACAATGCTACCTTCCCCGGCAACGGCGCCAAAAACTTGATGGGAATTTAACTAACCTAAATTAACAGGTTAATTTAACCCACTTGTAATACCGCAAGTGCACGGTGCCTAACTGGTAGACAACGGCAAGTACGGGTCGATCCCACGAGGAAAGTGGATGCAATTGAAATTTAGAATTTAATTAAACTAATTTAGAGAAAATGGGGTTACAGCATTTCTAAATCTAAACTAGAAATAAATTAAAGATAAGAAAAATAAAACAAAATAAAATGATAAGATGGATGGAATGGATTTTGTGTGGCTTGGATTCACCGATGAGCTAACAAAAATATATTTAAATCTAAATTACTGAATTTAAATACGAGAAGCTTAGGGATGAGAATCCCTTGCTTACACCGAATATATGATCGCTATAATCCAATTAGGCTTATACCATGTTTCTATCAAACATTCACAAGTTATTTCAAGCAAATATGCTTTTACTAAGTATTAAATGTCTTTTTAGGGCACACTTAATCAAAGTTTAAGCTTAATAATTTTTTAGCACATGCTTTGAATATTAATAAAGGGTAATCCTAACTACCAAACATATCAAGTTTACTTACTCGAAATCGAAAATGCAAGGTGGAAGCAAATTATCAAAATTCAGAAATAACTTGTAATGACAATTAAGCAAACCATTCAGTAAAATAACTTTAAAATAATTTTTACAGCCCAATTGGTTTGTCACAAACTCGATATGGTGTCGAACAACAAATCGACGATTGGGTGTGCACGAATCCCGAGGAAATGGCCCTTAATTCGCTCTGTGGTGGTACAGAACAAATCAAGGGGTGGAAATAGCCAGAAAAACGAATTAACTGAATTTCCCGCCCTGCTACAGTACTGCTACAGGGAACAGCGAAATTCGATCTTCTTCTCCAGCGAGACGGTGGCTCTCGCGGCCTGGTTTTCGCTCCTCGCGACCTCCCTCGTCCTAAAATTGCTTCCAGAACCTGCAAAAGACAAACACAGGTGAGGAAACACCACTAAAACAGCAATTGAAACAGAGAGAAACAGGGAAGAAACTCCCTGTTTGCGCGACTCTGTCGCGACTGTTCCGGCCTGATTCTCGCGGCTTCGCGGCTTCCTTCGTCCTTAACGTTATCCTAGAACCTGCAAAGAAGAACGAAGTAAAGAAAATACAAATAAAATTGTAAATTCAACGAAGAAACAGGGAGAGGAAACTCCCTGTTTTCGCGGCTGTTTCTGCTCGGTTGCGAGCTCTGGCGGAGGTGGTTGTTCGTGACCTGTTGTGGTGCTGTTCGGCGGAGGTGTTGGTGGTTCGTGACCTGTTTGGACAGTGGAGAGGAGTATGGAGTGGTGGTGGAGTTGGAAAAGTGGACGTGAAACGGTGGTGACGGTGGTGGTTGTGATGAGAATCACCTTGAGAGGAGGAGGTTTTGATTTTCAATTATGTTCTTTTCCCTTCTCCTCTTCCCCCATTGCTATTCTTTTTCATTGATTTTATAGATTGAGAACAAATGAATAGCAAGTGATGTTAGGTGAAGATGGGAGAGAACATGGGATGTTGGTGGATGGAATGATTGTGGGAGAATATGGGATTATGGGAGAACGTGGGATAGAATGTGGGATGTTGGTGGAGAATGGTGGATGTTGGTGGATGATGGGTTTGTTTTGGGTTTGGTTTGTGAGTTTGGTTTGTGGGTTTGGTTTATGGGTTTTAGGTTATGAACTAGGTGTTGGGTTTAGGTTTGGTTTATGGGTAGGTTTATGGATTTCTCTCTCTATTTTGTACCACCACCAAGTGCAATTCCTTACACAGTCGCCTTAATATGATTTCATCGTTTACGCGCAAATTCCTGAAAAGAAATAAAAATGAAGTAATTATTATAAAATATAAGAATCGAAACACTAACATATATAAATTAAGGAGTATAAAATGTATGAATTATGTGTATATCATTTGGATATGCTAGTGTAGAGGTTTTAGTGGCTGAACATGGTTTCTTGATGGAACAATTGGGGCATTTGGCTGCTATAAAATTTCAGGATGAATGTGTTGTGGAAAAACAAAGAGAAATACTCTGTTTTCATATGACATTTGCACATGGTGATATGGCTGTTTTCATATGATATGGTTATGTACGGTTGGCTTTTGTTTTCAACAGCAAAACGGTGGTTTTGTTGCTGTTTATCTTGTGTTTTGGGAGCTGGACACAGCAGATGCATGTTGCTGCTCAACGGACATGGTTTTGGATGAGATGTTGGCAGCAAGCAAAGGGACGTGTTTTAGCTGAGAATACCTGCTATTCGTTCACAAAGGAGAGTTTTATTAAGCTCTATTTTCAGTCTGAAACAGAGCTGATTGGGGAAGTGTTTCAGCCGCAGCCTGCAGAGATCATGGGAAACAGAGGACTTAGGGGAGGCTTTCTTCAGCTGGAGGAATTGGAGATTAATAGATAACGGTTGTTGCTAGCAAGAGGTTTGCATTTTTAGGCAGATTACACAAGGTTTTTGTTTTTGTATCTATCTAAGTAGTTTGTTTTAGGCTTAAGATCTTGGTGAATTGGGCCCAAGGCCTTTGGTGAATTAGGCCTAAGGTTTTAGTTTTTTTTTTTTTTTTTTCATAAGTTTTTTGGAGAGTTAGGCCTTTGGTGAATTAGGCCTAAGGTCTTGGTTTTTTTTTCCCTAAGTTTCTTGGGGAGTTAGGCCTAGAATCTAGGTTTTGTTTATCTTTCGGTAAAGTTGTAATGTACCTCCGACTCATGTAAAATCTTTTGATCAACTAATAAAGGTCTGACATTCCATAATTGCCCCTCTCTCCTGAAGGTTAATTAAAAAAAAATGATCTACATCTCTATCCACTTAAGCTTTTAGAGTAAACAATATGCTCTACTTTAAAATCACAAGTAAATTGAAACAAAAAGAAAAAATTTCCCAAACGTTGGGGCTTTTTTCAACATGGACAACTTTTGAGAAGATGATCTTCTTATTGTGAGACAAAGACAGAGAAGGATTCAAGTCCTTTATAAATAAGGACTCATAGTCCTTGTGTGATTAGTTCCCAATTTGTTGGGAAAAATTAGACTAGGATTCTTTGTGGCTCACAATTCATATGGGATTCAATATCCTCTTCTTCTCTCTTTATAAAGCAACACATGCACAACATAAACGATAGGAAATACAATGTGAAAACACAACACATACAACATGCAACACTGCAGCATACACAGTGTGAAAGAGGCTGCGAACTCGGCCTGAAACGGGTAGCAAGACGTCGTGAAATCGGCTGCGAGCACGGCGTGAAATAGGTTGCGAGTTCGGCGTGATTTGATGTGTGTGTAGCGTGAAACAGTAGCCCAGTAGAAGGATTGGAATTAGGTGATTTTGGGTGTTTTTCGTTTGTGAGTTTCGTCAAACTTTTGGTGGTATTGTTTGCTTGAGATTGGGTAATCTCAAGGATCGTCACTTGACAACATTGTAATATTCAAGTAAGTGTTTTCATATCAATAAAATAGTTACAGAGTCGTCGTCCGTGGAGTAGGCAAAGCCAAACCACGTAAATCTTCGTGTCATCTTTATTTTATGCATATTGCTTATTGTTTGCTATTACTTGCATAACGTTTTTAGCCATCCACTATCACCACCTAGGTCCAAAACTTGTGTTGGAATTATTTGCATTAGTGGGTATTTTCCTTACAGGTGGTATCAGAGCGCCAGCTAGTTGGTGTCTGTGCTTTGAAAGTGTCAAATAAAATGGTAGAAAGTTCTTCTTCATCGCGTGATGAAAGTCCATGGGTTCGATATTGTTCGATTCAATGGTAAGAACAATTTTAAAGCTTGGCAGATGGATTGTAAAGATATTCTGGTTAGTTTGGATCAGATTGATGCACTAGATGAGAAAAAGAAATCATCATCAAATAAGGCAACGGTTAAGGTTATTGAGAAGTGGAGTAAAATAGATCAGAAGGCATGTAGTACGATTCGTTTGTGTCTTTCTGGCAATGTAGCTTATAACTTTGCTGATGAGATGACGGCTCAGGGTATTTGGGATAAGTTTTAGGCTATATATCTTCAGACTGATCTCCTACAGAAGAAGCTCTTCACTTTCAGGTTCCAGCCAGGTACATTCACGACTGATCACATAAATGAATTTGAATGTTTTTATTCATATTGTGTTAGCTTGGGAGATAAATTTGAAGATAGATAGAAAACATTATTCTTGTTAATTTCTTTGTTGCCGGAATGGGAACCGTTTGTTGATTAGATGACAACATTGAAGAAAGAGAAATTTGAGTATAGTGATATTGTTCAAGCTATACTTGCAAAGGCTTCTAGAAAGAGTGATTCGAATGAGGAGGTTCAAACACATGGTCTTTCGGTGACAAGGGGAAGAAATAACGAAAGGAACAACTACAAAAGGAACTGGTCTAAATAAAAAGACAAAGATATGTTTAAGGTTGAATGTCACAAATGGAAGCACAAAGGCCATTGCATAAGGAATTATCCAGACTGGAAGGATAATCACAATAAGCAACAGAATGAGAGTAAGGGCGTAGTGAATGTTGTTGAGACACCGGATGTGGTAGAGGATATTCTAATCGGGGGTGACTTAGCACATGCACTGATGGAAAAATTTTATGACCATTTGTATGACGGTTGGATTTTGGATACGGGAGCTTCGTATCATATGTGTCCCGTAAGGGAAAGGTTCAACACTTATTGCGAGGTTAAGGGCAGTTCAGTTAAAATGGGTGACTCTCGGCATTGCTAGACAATGGGTGTTGGTATAGTCAAATTCCAGTTGGCGGATGGGTCATGTAGACAACTTACCTAGGTACGTCATGTTCCAGTTCTTTCAAAGGGACTGATTTATCTTGGGGTGCTTGAAGCTCAGAGCTACAAGTATATTGGTGAGAATGGGTATTGCATTGTTTATTTTGGTGACAGGTTGCTTATAACAGTAGTTAGGCATGCCAATTTGTAGCTCCTTCAAGGTAGGGTGTCACGCCCCAATTTTCGAGAAAATGAAATCCTAAAATCCACGTAGGATTATCTATTTCCCCAAAACTCGAGACGTGAAATTCAATAATAACAGAGACATTTAGCATCAAAGACCAAAATATAGTTTAGAAAAATAGGACAAACTAAAATTTATAATAAAGCTCTAACCATGAAATTCCGACGTCGCTAGCCCCACTAGCGGAACTCCCGTAACGCTGCTCAAAAGTCTCTAAACCTGAAAGGCTAATCGGCTACATTCCCAAAGGAATGTACCCAAGAAGCAAAAACTCACTTGGGTCAGCAATAAAGCTGGTGTGAGAAATCTTCATCCCAAAATCAGTAAAATCACACGTGATAAACATCAAGCTAACACAAGCAATATACAAACACACCAACAGGTAGTTCCTCAACGAGGCAAAGGTGTCACACAAGAAAACACAGTCCAAAGAATTTAGTTCCTCATCGAGGCCATCATATCATCATCTCAATTAAGTAAAAATGCATTACTTACCCTACAGGAGTCGACTATGGCAAGTCTAACCTGCAGAAATATTAGTGGACTTGCCATCCTGCATAAAAAAGATTAGAAACAATGCAATGTCATTTATTTATTTTATTTGAATTAGGTTCATCTTTTAACGGATTGATCACTTAGACGATACCACATTAGCACCACCTCCGTGCCGAACATACATGCCCGTATGTCTCTCTCATATAAAGGAGGACTACTCCGTCATCCATGCCCAAGTGGGGAGATCACATACAGACATGCATCGCGGATACCCCTAACTATATGAGTACCAAAAGTCACCCTTGGGCTATCAATGCGCATAAACTCACGTCACATTTTTGACGGATAAATATCAAAGCCTATTTTAGGCATACCAATTCAGCACATTTCCGCAAGACTAACCCGAAGGTTATTTTAGTTTCTCTAGTAAGAAATGGGTGCCCCAACTCCGCAAGACGACCCACTGGTCATTTAGTTTCTCTAGTAAGAGAGGGAAAATAATAAACAAAATAGATGTGGTAGTTCTAAGTGATACAAGCCCAAGTGTTTTATATTTTCAGAAATCCAAGTTTACCAATATCATTTATTTTTCATAATTCAGAATTTTTCCACAATGACATTTTGTCATACCTGAATTGATTCACAATCTATTCACCCACATTTTTTGGGAAAACATAGCATATTCATTAATCATGCTATGTAACAATATGGCAATCAAATCACTATTTGATTCAAATATCCAAATTCTTCATAATGCATAAACAAGTCAATATGCATACAAATCTCCAAATTTATCACAATGCATTAATATCCATCAACCATTCAAACACCAACCAAACAAAGTCACACCCAATCAATAAAATGGTAAACATGGGTGACCCCAAACATGAACCCAGCAAGCTGGAAAAAATCTCACACATCAAACAGATCAAAAATATTGGAGATCAAGCATTTGCAACACAAAATACCACAAATAAGGCAACCTCATTCTCAAACATGTCTAAAATCTCACAATTAGATTACCTGAAATAAAACTCGTCATTTCCATACAAGCAATATACATACAGTATACATATACACCAAATAACACAAAACTTTCAATCGCACATTCAGAGCTATTTAAGAAACATAGCAGCAAATATAGGATTCAACAGTAAAGAAACAAGGGTTTTGCAAGAAACAGGGAATAAGAAAACTCACAGTAAAAGAGAAAGAATGAAGAAAACTCACCAATTTTAAATCTTATAGCGTCCACCCCATTCAACACCTCCTCCACGAATAATAAGCAATCCTGGTCTCATAAAAGCCTGGACGGAAAGAGAGGATTCCAAGCATCATGAGGCCATAATCCTGTGACCTATCCCCTCCCATGTGCCCTGTTAAGATAAAGAAAGAAAGAGAAGCAAAGACCCAAGAAAGAAGGACTTTGGAGTATAGGAAAATCGTGGGTCATCTTTTACATCATAATCGTCCTCGCTCCGCTGGTAAAGGACTGTATTGGACATGGCGTCGTGATGGTGATGCCATACCCCCCAACTATTTCTTATAAGGAAAACTGCATTCACTCGTAAATTGAGACATTCACTTCAAAAGATAAATAAATATAGCCTAGCATCGATACTATAAAAGCTGTCTTAAACCAAAACTCATCTAACACATACCAAAATCACTGTTTTCTCACAAATTCACACAAAACAAGCACTAACTGTTGCTTGCAGATCGAATTGAAAATATATACAGAAACAGCTCAAAAAGGTCAATTTGGGTGTAATTGATTGGATTCACTACATTACGAGATGAAGAAGAGAAGATGTAATTGACAATAAAGGAGTGAAATTGACAAGGAGATCTTACTTACTTGGAACACATAGGGGTTTGGGGGAATCCAAAATGCCCTCTTTTAGATCTCTCAAAGTTTGAGTTCGTGGTGTTCGTCCTCGACTGTTAGGTTACAGTACGTGCTGGTATGATCGCCATCATCGCCACCACAAATCACAGAGTTCATCGCCACGACAAATCACATAGTTCGTCGCCATCACAGAGTCGTATCTGAAACCCCATCGCCTCCATCAGCACTGAATCGCCTCCATCAAAGAAGAAACATAGAGGAAAAGATGAAGGAAGAAGAAGAAAAGAAGAAGGAGAAAGAAAAGAGAATAGGGTTTTCTCTTTATAGGGTGGGTGGCTATTCGTCCCCATTAAAATTCTGAGAGCACCCGCCCTGTAAACTCGCCAAATAAACCCTAAAATTTTGAAATTCACATTCAATTAAATTTAACCCTATTTTATTTAATTCAAAATAAAATAAATTAGGTTTATGAAATTCAGGGGTGTTACATTATACACACGTTAAATGAAATCTCGTCCCGAGATTCGGAAGGTAAGAAAGTTGACTGAATTTCAAAAAATACTAGTTGTCAAACAAAAGAAGATTTTAAAACACAAATTTCAATTGAATTTTTGAAACATAAATTATTTACTGTTATTTGAAAAGTAGGGGTGACATAGGGGTGGGCATCCCATCCCGCGATCCCGATCTCGTCCCAATTTTTTCGGGTCTTAATGGGATTGAATAATGTCATCCCGATCCCGTTCCGTCCTGAACTAATTTTTTAATTTTAATTATTAATATTTTTATTTACTTATTTATTTATTAATAAATTTCCTAAGTTATTTAAAAAATGAGTACTACGTACTCGTGCTGAGCATGGGATCCAGAGCATGGAATCACATTCTTATTATTTTTTTAATATAGACAAAGTATAACAATTTGAAATCTATCTGCTCCTTTTTTGAATGATCCACAGTCCATGGGGTTGAATTCATTACAACTAAACATGCCTAAAGAGTAAAGACTCACTCTAAACCAAGACATTCCCAATCGATACCTCACATTCAGGATGGCATTTGACACTGCTAGGGGGCAATCCATTTAAAGCCTTTCTTTCCCAAGGACTTGATGTAGAAAAGTTTGAAATGAATTGATCATATTCACAATTGCAACTATGCAAACCTTGTTAGGTTGAAAAGGCTTGCTTTACATTTTAGTTCATCAAGTGATTGGTTGACCTTCGTTTTGGTTATTTTTGTTGCTGTTACATTACACTTGAAGCCTGCTCAAGTCCTTCTAACACCCTTCCAATCCCTGAAATCACAAAGTGATCATTTTTTAGATTTATCAATTGAAATCCTATTTAGTTTGTAATCCTGTTCTCACAAATTTAAACATCTTTTTTTTAATTTAATTAATTCAGATTTTAGGATAAATAGAATGTGGTAATGTACACAAAGCATCTTTGAACAAAAATGAAAAAAATATCTAATGTAAGTGGCTCTATATGCAGTTCGCAGTCCAGCAGTCCATCAGAATGCAGTCCAGCAGTTTCAGGCTTCTATTTGATATGTCTAGATTAGCACGCTGAACCCGTCCCGTTCCGATCCCGTATGAACGGGATGGGTATATCTCGTCCCATCCCATCCCGTGCCCACCCCTACTTCAAGGTAGTATATAGTTGAAGGTAGAGCTATGGTTTCTACAGTTGTTGATGTGAAAAGTTTGACGTGCACACAGTTATGGCACATGCGATTAGGGCATGTAGGTGAAAATAGACTAAGAACTTTAAGCAAACATGGTTTGTTTAGCCGTGATAAAATGGAAAAGTTGGATTTTTGTGAACATTGCATTTATGGGAAGCAGTGCAGAGTCAATTTTAGTGATGCTACTCATAGCACCGCGGGGATTGTGGATTACATCAACGCTGATGTTTGGGGAACCTCTAGAGTCGCATCCAAGGGGAGTTTCAGGTATTTTGTGTCTTTTATCAATGACTTCAGCCGGAGAGTACGAGTGTATACCATGAAATATAAAAAAAGAAGTCACTGATATCTTCAAGAAGTGGAAAGCTATGATTGAGAAACAAACTGGAAGGGTGATCAAAGTAGTGAAATCTAACAATTACGGTGAGTATATCGAGGATCCCTTGAAGCAGTTTTGTTTGGAACATAGCATTAGAAGACACTTCACAGTGAAGTTGACACCACAGCAGAACCGTACCCTTTTGGAGAGAGCACGATGCATGTTGTCCAATGTAGGTTTGAGAAAAATATGGTGGGCTGATCGAAGCAGTAAACATGGCATGCTATCTCATTAACCACTTTCCTTCATCAGCTATTGAGTCTCAGATTCCTATGGAGGTATAGTATGGCATTTCTTCAGATTATTCTAACTTGAAAGTATTTGGTTGTCCAGCATATTTTCATGTTAGGGAAGATAAAATTGGAGTAAAGGACAGAAAAACTATTTTTCTCGGTTATCCAGATAATGTGAAAGGGTATGGATTATGATGCCCTGACTTGCAGAAGTTTATGATCAGTCGAGATGTGAAGTTTCATGAGGAGGCTTTGTTACAGGCAAAGTGTGAGAGATGCAAAAATGGTTCCTCTATTTGGAGGGGTGATAACTATGATGAAGATAAAGATGTTAGAGATTCTCTGCAGGTGGAGCTTGGAGCTCCTAGATCTCATACAGAACATGATGTTCCTTCAACTGAGGGAAGGGGCGATACAGATATGATGTTTGATGAGACAGTGGCAGAAGATGAAGTTCCTACTGGTGGGGCCATGGATCCTACACAACAACTAGTTCAACAGTTACAAACACCGTCTTTAGCAGCAGACAAAGAACCTAGAGTCAGACGTGCACCACTTAGATTTGGCTATGAGGATGGTGCATTCTCAGTTCTTGATGGGTATTATGATGTTCCTACCACATATACGCAGGTTTTGCAAAGTGTTCAGAAAAAAGGAAGCTTTGGATGAGGAGATGTTATCTCTTCAGAAGAATCATACATGGGAGTTTGTGACACTCCCTAAAGGGAAGAGGTCGATTGGGTGTAAGTGGGTTTTCACAGTGAAAGACAAGATTCCAGATTCCAGGGGTACTTGTACAGGTATACGATACAAGGCAAGATTGGTGGCTAAAGGATATGCACAGCAAGAAGGTGTGGACTACAATGAAGTATTCTCTCAGGTGGTAAAACACACTTCTATCCAAGTCATTTTGGCTTTAACAACGCAGTTTGACTTAGAGCTCGAGCAACTTGATGTCAAGACTACTTTCTTGCATGGAGATTTGGAGGAGGACATATATCTTAGCCTGATGGATATGTTGTTGTTGGTAAGGAAGAAAATGTATGCAAACTGAAGAAGTCACTGTTATGGGTCGAAACAATCTTCGAGGCAGTGGTACAAGAGGTTTGATACTTTTATTGATTGAGCAGGGATATGCAAGGAGTCAGTATGATCCTTGTGTATTCACACAGAAGCTCAAGGATGGGTCTTTCGTGTTTCTCTTACTTTATGTTGATGACATGTTCATTGCTGCGAAGAGCATGAAATAAATTGATAAATTGAAGTTGAAACTTAGCATGGAGTTTGAGATGAAAGATCTTGGTTCAACGAAGAAGATACTTGGGATGGAGATAGTGAGAAATAGGAAGAAGGGCAGACTGACATTGTCACAGAGACAATACTTAGAGAAGGTTATTCACCATTTTGACATGGATACGTCTAAGCTGGTAAGTACTCATTTGGCTGCTCACTTTAAACTCTCGAGTAAGCTGTCTCCTAGCACAGAGGATGAGAGGGAATACATGTCACATGTTTCCTATGTTAATGCAGTTGGTAGTTTTATGTATGTTATGATTTGCACACATTCGAATATCACTCATGCAATCAGTCTGGTGAGTAGGTTTGTATCAAACCCCGGAAAACAAATCTAACGACCAGATCCACACAGTAAGATATTGTCCGCTATGGACCCAACCGGTCCGCAAGGCTTTAAAAGGCCTCTTACTATGGGGATCCGACCTCGCACATAAGTAGCACATCCCCCTTTCGCACCCCAGGCGATGTGGGACTATGTCCCCCTTTGTAGCTCGTCCAACCCCTTTTGAGCCTATTAGGCATGCTGGGCCTATTGGGCTCCAACCCTCACCCTCACCCTCAGGTTCGCTCACTCCAGGGTCTCACAACAACATTGGCAGACAGTGAAGTGGATATTGAGATATCTTCGGGGTACGCTGGATGTTGGTTTAGTATATGAGAGGAGATGATGTATCAAATATGATCCGAGGTTATGTTGATTCAGATTATGCTGGTGATCTTGATAGGTGCCGATCGACTACAGGTAATTGTTGTACATTGGCGATGGGTCCGGTGAGTTGGAAGTCTCAGTTACAGTCTACAGTTGCTTTGTCTACTACTGAAGCAAAATACATGGCTTTATCAGAGGCGGTGCAGGAAGCCATTTGGCTTCAAGACTTGGTTAGTGATTTGAGTGTTACTCAGGATGATGTGACAGTGTTTTGTGACAATCAAAGTGTTATCCATTTGGCAAAAAACCAGGTTCATCATGCCCAGACTAAGCACATTGATGTGCGGTATCATTTTCTGAGGGATGTCATTGAGAATGGCGAGGTTCTCTTGGAGAAGGTGAGTACTAAAGACAATCCAGCTGATATGTCGACAAAAGTGGTTCCAGGGATCAAGTTTAAGCATTGTCTCAAACTCTCTCAGTGTTTACGCCCAAATGGGGCAGGGCCCTTAGGGGCATGACGACGATTCTCTGACCAAGAAGTTGGTCTTGGTGATTTTTCATGCCAAGGTGGGGATGCTTATGTGATTGTTTGTGATGCTTGTGTGGTGGCCTAAAATTGTTTGCCAAGGTGGAGATTGTGAGACAGAGACGGAGAAAGATTAAAGTCCTTTATAAATAAAGACTCATAGTCCTTGTGTGATTATGTGATTAGTTCCCAATTTGTTGGGAGAAATTAGACTAGGATTCTTTGTGGCTCACAATTCATGTGGGATTCAATGTCCTCTTTTTCTTTATTTATAAAGCAACACATACACAACATAAACAACAGGAAATACAATGTGAAAACACAACACATACAACACTGCAGCATACGTAGCGTGAAAGAGGCTGCGAACTCTGGGTGAAACGAGCAGCAAGGCGGCATGAAATTGGATGCGAGAAAAGTGTGAAATAGGCTACGAGTTCGGAGTGATTCGGTGTGTGTGTAGCGTGAAACAATAGCCAAGTAGAAGGATTGGAATTGGGTGATTTCGGGTGTTCTTCGTTTGCGAGTTTCGCCAAACTTTTGGTGGTATTGTTCGCTTGAGATTGGGTAATCTCAAGGATCGTTGCTTGACAACATTGTAATCTTCAAGTAAGTGTTTCCATATCAATAAAATAGTTACAGAGTCTTCGTCCGGGAAGTAGGCAAAGCCGAACCATGTAAATCTCAGTGTCATCTTTATTTTCTGCATATTGCTTGTTGTTTGCTATTACTTGCATAGCGTTTTTAGCCATCTACTATCACCACCTAGGTCCAGGACTTGTGTTGGAATTATTTGCATTAGTGAGCATTTCCCTTACACTTATAATATAGAACATTGGTCCAGAGTTATTGTTGGCTAGTTCATTATTTATCCTTCAGTTTGATGGTGAAGGGGTCGTTGAGAATTTAGAGGTATGAAGCGAAGCCTAAAAGTGCGACCCTTCATTATACTATGATAAATATACCTTACAATATTAATGAAAATGATAAGAGTATATATTTTTGTGTGTGCAACACCCAACTCACTTTAGGGTTGCCTACACACCTGAAATGCCTAGACTTAGCTAGGTTCGATAGGATCAAACATAGTTGTTGTAGACTATCCAAAGTTATGCCAAATCCTACACTCATACCCTAAAACACTCATCACACGGAAATGAAGAGCAATTAAATACTAATTCAAAAGTTAGGTAGGCTCTCGGAAAGGTGTACTTTTATGGAGCTTGGAGCATATGTTGCCTATGTGATTTAGCATGAGGTTGTTTAGGTGGATAATAGCAAAGTACTATGATAGAATTAAACTTGTAAATAAACAAGAATTGAAAGACAATCACTACACCAAAAATACCCATTAGCATTGGTTTTGAACCGTGGGGGTAACCCATTGTCACGGCTTAGAGCCGTGGGCTGTAGAGGCGTCGCTAAATCCCTAGTAACGGCTAAAAACCGTGGCAAAAATATTAGCAACGGTTTTATACTCGAGGACGGTTGATGATTTAGCCACGGTTCTAAACCATTGCAAAAATGTTAGCCACGGTTTTAAGCCATGGCCAGGAATAGCCACGGCTTAAAACCGTTGCAAGTTATGGCCACGGTTCTAAGCCGTTGCAATATTTTTAGCCACGGTTTTAAGTCGTGGCCAATACTAGCCACGGTTATAAGCTGTGTCAAGGTATGACCACGGTTCTTAGCCGTTGAAATAGTTAGCCACGGGTTTAAGCCGTGGAATTTTTTTTTTATTTTTTTGGTACAATGCAGTTCTATTGATAGTGATGCAATACAGGCAATGAAGAGAAATTACAGACTGAAGAACTTGTAATTGTAATTTTGGATTGATGACAGTAAATGGAATGGATTGTATTCAATAAGAAAGCCAAATAAGGATCTTTTCAAATTACAGAATATGTAT
This sequence comes from Berberis thunbergii, assembly GCA_003290165.1. Lineage (NCBI taxonomy): Eukaryota > Viridiplantae > Streptophyta > Magnoliopsida > Ranunculales > Berberidaceae > Berberis > Berberis thunbergii. The sequence continues at coordinate 40,425 of QNQO01006441.1, read as the reverse complement.
GAATTTTCCTAACAGGTTTCAAGGTAGCATCAGAATCAGCTCAATGTAAGAGACAAATATATATCTTAAACATCCTCTATGTGATTTCTTCTCCGACTAGGAAAAAGAATGCATATTTCCACATTTCCTGTCAATTTTGTTCTTATATCCTTCAATAATCCATGCCGCCCATACCACCTCCCATTGAGGGAACATCCTTATCGTCCTTGGGGAGCTCTACCACAACAGCCTCAGTCGTTGTCATCAATGTAGAAACACTGCAAGCCAACCATGCATCAAAAAAATGAACAAAAATAAATCTTCATAATAACGGCCAAGTTCTAAATCAATATGTTATTACCTAGCGGCATCCACCAATGCAGTCCTAATTACTTTCAATGGATCAATAATGCTAGCCTTGACCATGTCTACATATTCATCTGATCACCAAATCAACAAAAACAATATGAGATCAATCAGTTAATGTGAAATCAACAAAAGGAGAAATGTGAAATCACTTCCACTGCATCATATCCAAGGTTAGGGTTGTCCTGCTCTAACAAATGGGCCACAACAACAACACCCTCCACCCCAGCATTGGAAGCAATTGAGTGTACTGGCATCTGCAGCAATCACTAAGATGTGACAGTCAGACCAACAAGTATGTATCAATCTTTCAGTTAAACCTTTCATCAGGTTCACGGTGAATTTTGATTTTGCATCATGAGACAACTGATATATGCTGATCTCAGTCGATGAACATGCAACAAAATAAAATTTCAATTTAGCAATGGCTTTTGAGTGAAAATGAATCAACAGATAAGCAATACTTACTTTGAAAGCATTCTGAATAATCTCAACTCCGATCTTCTGGTCAAAGTTGGCAGTGTGCAGTTTGCCAAGCTCCTTTGATGCATAAAGAAGAGCAACACCTCCACCTACAATTAAAAAATATATATCATACCGTCGGGAGAAACAAAAATGAGAAATATAGAAACGCCACCAGAAAGGTGAAACTTCACAGAAAGTATACCTGGCACAATGCCCTCTTCAACAGCGGCCTTGGTGGCATTTAATGCATTAGTAACTCTATCCTTTTTCTCACTGATGACCTCAGCTTCACTGGCTCCACCAATCTGCAATGAAGCCCACACCAAGTTCATAGTGAATAATAATGCAATATGAATTGAGAAATTCGCTACATAACACATTAGTGTGAATAAATAACATAGAATCTGGCATAAGAACCTTCAAAACTGCAACACCGCCAGAAAGCTTTGCAAGTCGTTCTTGTAACTTCTCTTTATCGTAATCAGAAGTATTCAATTCTATACCAGATCTTAGTTGTTAACAAAAAATTGAGGCATCAATTATCTAGGAATATGCCATCAAACACAAATCACAGAAGTAAATAGGCTACCATCAAGAATCCAAAGATCCAAAGAAAACACAAACAGGAATAAAGTGGACATCAGTTAACACTAATATACCTGCTCACATCTTTCTTCAATGGCCTTTTTGTCACCAGCCCCATCAAGAACAACATTGTCATCTTTTGATATAGTCACCTTTTTGCATCTGCCTAACTGACCAAGCTCCACCTCCTCAAGATTCATACCAAGCTCTTCACTTATAAGCTAAAATGAAGGATATGAATAATGTTTCTTGCGATGAGGAAACCAAGAAGAAGTCAACTGTTGAAAAAAAGAGCCCAAGAAGATCCAAAAACTAAGATGATATATACTCACAGTAGCACCAGTCAGAGTGGTAAGATCCTGCATGTTGGCTTTCCTATTTTCTCCAAATCCAGGAGCTTTAATTGCATAGACCTACACATAGCAAACATTTTCCATCCAATCAGCAAGTGATCCTTAAAATAAGATTTGAAGGAAAAGTAAGATATCAGCTGTATGATGTTACCTTGAGTCCAAGTCGGAGCTTATTTAAAATGTGCGTAGCCAATACATCAATCTCCAAATCTTCAGCAATAATTAATAGAGGTTTTTGCCTCTAAAACCCAGACAAGAAAGATAAATAAACAAATAAATATGGTAATAATAAAAATCTGTAGGAATTATGCACAATGAAGTTAATAAAATGTATGTGGTATGCTAAAAGAACTGCTAACCTTTGGAGCCAACTCTAGTACTTTAACGATAGAACTTATGCTTGAAAATTTTCTTCTCGTGAATTAAAATAATAGGATCTTCTAATTCCTGTCAACAAGGAAGCATTAAATGTTATTGCTTGCACTAATCCAAGTTGGATTGAGATAATGCCTAAAACGGGATGGGCGAGCGGAGATCTGTGAAAATCATTTTCACCCGATTGTTTTAAGGGCCAGGGGTATTTTTGTAATTTCAATACTTAAACGGATTAGGATTGCATACATGCAGGATTACAATTACAAGTTCTGATTAGGATTGCATACATGCAGGATCTTTTCAAATGTTTTGCTGTTATCAACTCTTCTAGACTCAGTGCTACTGGATTCATAACTAATGCAAATGTAATTTCAAATTAAGGAAGCTAAATAATCACATTATTTAACATGGATTAAGGAACGACATCAAACTAGTTAAGTAGGTAGAATTCATTTGATTTTGTAACACATTAGGTATTAGCTAGCTTTAAAAAAAAGGATATTTGGTGAATGGATTTACCACCTGAAAAATAGTAAAACCAAGAAACAAGTTAGATTCATCATATTTTGAAACTGAAGGCCATAGACAATGACAAGTGATGGTAATTGAAGTGTTTAACAATAATCATAATGCTTAAATTTTGTCTTGTTTTCATACATATATGTTGCAACAAAAAAAAAAAAAACCAATCAGATATAGTTAACTTATCTTTATAACTAATAACATATATGAGAATTCTTCAACACATAAAAAATTATGGTGGTGTCATGGAGAAAAAAATCTCATATGCTAATAGCCCAAGAAATAGGAAGGGAACAATGGCCATTCATTTAGTTGCCTAGAGTAGAAAATCATAGTCTTTCTTACTACAAAGTAATAAGGAGCAGGATGTTAAAGCTTAAAACTAGTGCAGAAAGCACATAAATAATTTACTGTCACTAGGTCCATGGAAATCCACATAGAACTCTTGCATGCCATCGTTGATCATCTCCACCTTGTAGTCACTCATCATCCTAATTGATTGAACAAAAAAGGGTTAAAAAAACTCAGTCTTTAAAACACTAAAAAAGAAATCAAATACATGAGCACGGGCATATATATATCTTCGAGCTCAGTTTGTTTCTTAAAAGTTGTCTCTTTCATCCTACTAGCTTTTAGATGATCGAACCGTTCAACTTCCACCTCAGCCTAACAAGAAGAAAATGTTGGTACAAGTAAAATAAGCTAAACTGCTGAATCTAATCCAATATAGTAGTATGTACAGTAGACTCAATTGGCTAACCTATTCAATCAATTCAAGAGCAAGGGCCCCAGGGATGGTGACTTCATCCACTCGAGCTGAGATGCTGGGTTTTTGAGTGAGCAAATAAATATCAACTAAGAAGCAATCAAAATAAAAAAAAAACTTAGAGATCTATCATTCACTCACAGCTGATATCTATGAATTGCATCATCTCGCTTGACTAACGATACATCTTTGTCCTTAAACTGAGAGGTATGATTAGTCTGGAAATTGCCTGTAAAAGAGTAATATTCCTTCCAGTAAGCCAACTGAGAGTTTATAGCTTTCATATTGATAACAAAACAAAATAAGTTGTATAAAACTATAACAAAATTTTTTGTCTCTCATTGTAAAGCTAGATAGAAATTGGCTTTGTGCTACGTTAAAATGCCCAACAAGCTCCCTTGATGTATTTATATCATTGGATATGTGGTTCAGCAAATAAGTGCAAATAATCATAAACTTTGCATAATTGCATCCCAATAACAGAAACAAGTGAAATGAAGATGAAAGTCGGATTCATGAATCAAAACATGAAAAATGATACAAGTTTTCTATACGAAACTTATTGATGACAAATAAGACGACAATAACTTATTAACACCAATAATAATGCAGTAAAGATAAAAGAAATAAACAATTGCTGAAAGAGGACCTGCTGCAGTTGAACCTCCATCGTCAAGAACCTTCACTAGGACCATAATGGTAACAGGTTGCACAACCTGTTCAGGTATGAAGTTAATTTTTTCATAAACCAAATGAACTGTTAACAGAGATACAAGACTCCAAATAAGGCCCATATGACCGTACTATTCTTTTGGAATTTCTTTCTCTGTTGTCTCTAAAATAAAAAGTGTGTTTCTAGTTTCTAATTGCTCTCTGACTCTCTCCTTTTAGGCAAATAGAATGGAAAGTAAATCACATCATCATGCACAACAAAAATGATATTCTTTGTGTTTTGACAGTGACCAATATGCATTAAAATTATAAGTCACTAGCATACACAAAATTATCAAATTTGATAAACATTTAGGGATTAGGATTAAGAGTGAGATTGAACACATTCAATAAAACATTCAAACTATGAACTAAGATCTACTGTTAGAGAAGCTTTTAGCCCTCGTTCCAACTAAATACTAATTTGTCAAAATGGTAGAAAATAAACGAAAGTTTTGACATATTGAACAAAAAAGGTACAAACTTCTCAAGAATAATGGAAATCCGGAAATTTCTTTGAATATTCAACAAACATATGAGATAAAATGAGCAGAGATTTGTACCTAAGATTAGCATAACCTCCAATTGCATACATAATTGAAGCATTTTATCAAACAACTAGTTTTCACTTGAAATTGTTCCATATATTTCAAACTCTTTCATCAAGGGATAGATTAATTGAAGCATTTTATCAAACAACTCGTGTTCAAGTCAAATTGTTCCATATCGTTCAAACTCTTTCATAAGGGATAGATTTTCACATATTTATTCTCAATGTTGGTAATTCTCGCTATTAATGATCTTTCCTACTCGAAGTAGAGGGTTTTCCTCTAAATCTTCAAAGCAAGATGAATTAAAGAAGATGAGAGTTCATTGATACATTTACCTTGGAAAATCGATGAACTCAAAGAAAAATTTGTATCTGAAATGAAGCACAAAAGACCTAGAAATAAAAATAGCCATCAATGAAGCTCACTACACCTCCTTTAGATTATCTTCTAGGTCTTCGATTCGATTTCCTTCAAAGACATCTCCATAGGTAAAACAAAAAGAACATATGTCACAGGATGTAACCAATAAGAAGAAGAAAAAAATAAAATAAGAAGAAGAGATCAACAAAGAGATCTAAAGAAGAAGAAGGAGATCTTACCTTTCTCAAACTTTCTTCTTTTTTTTCTTCTTCTTCTATCATCCTCTCCTTCTTTCGTCCTTCTTCTTCTCTGCTTCGAGAATCAGTGATTGTGAAGAGAAGGTGTGGAGAGAGTCTGTTTTTCCCCAATTTTTTTCGCCAAAGCGCGAAACTGCTCCCTCCAAAGCGCGAAAGTGAAAAATTTTTAGCTACGGTTTTAAACCATTGGCAGTTATAGCCACGGTTTAAAACCGTGGCAACCCTTTTTGGTGTAGTGTTTTTTGGCCACGGTTTTATTTTCTAGCCACGATTTTAAACCGTTGGTCGTTATAGCCACGGTTTTTAGCCGTGGCAATTAAACCAATGGCTTAGAGCCGTGGCCACCTCCCCGTAGCTAAACAAGCCTTTTGGTGTAGTGAATGCGACAATTGAAATAAAATAAATCAACGATTAATAAATAAACCAAATAAATTCTCTTATTCAATCAACCTCCTCACAATGAATAACCTATGTTCCCTTTATAATTGACCTAACTTCTGTTACAGCAAACCTAACCCTAAAAGATTCACATAGGGGGAGCTCTGAATAGGGGTGATTTTGGCTGTGCAAGGGCAATTCGGTGATTTTGTATTATATTGATTTCAATCATTAGATAAGGCCGTTTGGTTAATCTGGACCGTCGAGTCTAGGGATTTCTTTCATCTCCATGGCGACTTCTCAAGCTGCCAAGGGAGGAGAGCCTCCAGCGGTGACTGGAAGTGCCCCATCCAAGGTCAATTCGCATTGCAACTTTCTACAAGCCATGGGAGTCGCGAAGAAGACAGTCATTAAAGAGGAACCTATGAAAGGAATCATTTTCGCAAGGATGGTTGCCCAACACTATCTATGAAGATTTTGGAAGCAAAAAGATGTGAAAGGTATGTTGAAAAGTTTGTTATTGCTCTTAAGTTTTCTAGTTATCTCCCTTCCCTATCCGTGAAACCATCCATAGATCTTGGGGAGTTATGGGTGATTTCACCATGGGTTTGTTAGATCAAATGCATGTGATTATCAGATTTTAGTCAGAAAAAGAAGTTAATAAGGCCTTGTCACAAGATTCTTTTATGATTCGAAGTGTTAGATTCAAAACATTTCGTTGGCATCAAGGCTTTAGTCTTAGGGAAGATCCGGTGCTAGCCCCGTTGTGGGTGGATCTCCCTAACTTACCTTTACAATTTTTTCATCCATTGTATCTTAAAGAAGTAGGAGATTCGATTGGGTCCTTCCTCAGGATTGATGATAGTACCCTCGGTATTACGCGTCCTGGGGTGGCAAGGATGTGTGTTGAGATGGATCTATTGGTGGAACTTCCTAGTAGAATCTGGTTGGAATTCTTCGGTATCACAGGTTTCTGGCAAAAAGTTGTTTACCTGGGTTTCAAGTATTGTGATAATTGTGCGATGATTGGCCATACTAATGAGGCTCGTAGGAAGCGATTGGGGAATCGTAAGGATAACCGAAAAGAGGGAGACAACGTCGGAGTGAATAAAATAGTAGAGGAAAAAAAAGCTTCGAATATTAGGGCTAAAGACAAAGTACCCCAAACGAAAGGTGGAGAAGCGAAGCTAGTATATAGTCCAGTAAGGAAGGAGACCGAGGGGGAAAGTGGAGGATTGCGGCCTTGGTAAAGGGCACGTTGGTCCTAGCGGGGGCAAAAATTAATGAGGGAATGGAAGTTGCTTCTCAGGTTGTGAATGCCTTGCATAAGGAGATGGAGATCAATGCTACTTTAGTTAAAAATCCTTTTGAGCTTTTAGCAACTTTGGATCCTAATATGGCAAGACGTTCAAGATTTGGATACTACTAATTTGGAATCAAAACAAGGTGTTAAATAAGGTGATAAGTTGGATATTTCAAATTTGGTATTTTCACAAGTTGCTAAGTTAGAAACGAAATCAGAGAGTCAAGTTGTTGGTGTCACGGTTTTGGAAGATTGTTTGAAAGGCAAGGGACATTCTATAATGAGTTTGAAGGAAAATATGGTTTCCAAGTTTAAATTGGAATGTAAAGATGTATTGTATAATTCTTGTGAGATTGAAAAAGCATTACAAGCTGAGTCTGAGGAGGATTCGATTAAGAATGGGACACCTTCTCATGCATATTGGCTGCCAGTGGATATGCGTGTGAAGGAGACGGTTACCGAACTGCCTGGAACAACTAGTGTTGAAGATGGTGATCTGCACATGCTAGTAGTTGAATGTGCTGTTAATTCCAGCAAGGATGCATGGATCGTCCATACTGATCACGCGCCACACTTGGTGGTTATTTGTCTTGATCCTAGGTAGGGCATATGCTTGAGACTCAATCACAGGATGACAAGGTTCTTGCTCTTATGAGTAAACCAGAGGTTAGTCCACAAGAAGCCGAACACAATTTTGAGTTACATAAACTAGGCGTTACTTTAAATAAGGCCCTCTCCTTGTTTAAAGAAACATGTCGGCTTCGGAGAAAGAATTAAACATCAACACATTAGAGAGTACTAGTGGTGGAAGTGGCTCAGAGTCCAAGGATGGTCCACAGGCAGCGTTGACTAGAGATCTGGATTTAGGGGTTGTGTCGGAGGGAGCGGCAAATAAAAATAGGAATAAGAAAGTAAGGATGGCGTACCCCCCGGGTATGTGTCGACAGACGAGGCCGCATGACCCTACCACCCAAACTAAAGATGATTGACAACATTATGTTCTGAAATGCCCGTGGAGTTGGTAATAGGGCCATGAAAATAGACTTAAAAATATGGTTTAGGAGTACAAAGTGCACATTCTTATGTTAGCGAAACCCATGATTGAAGCTAGTCGGTTCTTGGAGGTTGGCAGCAAAATCAATATGTCAGGATTTACGTCTAATGAAGCAGAGGGTGGGAAAATCTGGATTTTTTGGGATGCTGATTTAGCGGTCTCGGTTCTGGAAGCGACAGACCAATGTATTCATTGTCAGGTATCATACTCTAATGTTCATTCATTCATTGTCACTTTCATATATGCTAAATGTACAGTGGATGAGAGAAGGGATTTATGGGCGCACTTAGAGAATTTGGCATCTCGGTCTGCTGGCCCGTGGATGGTTCGTGGAGAATTTAATGCAGTCATCAATGAGCAAGATAAATTGGGAGGCCGGGAATCCCCCCAGCCCTTACTAGTATGTCCAATTTTTCAGACTGTATTGAACATGGTGAACTGATTGATTGTGGGTATGCTGGTCCGAAGCATACACTACAAAAAAAAGTAATTTAGCGACGGTGGCCAAAGGTATTTAGCGACGGTTCTGACCGTCGCTAAATAATACAACGACGCTTGGCCAACCGCCGCTAATAAAGGCGTCACTAGGTCATTCAGCGACGGTTTTAAGCAATCGCTGGCATAACCGTCGCTACATACTATATAGCAACGGTTTAATGTAGCGACGTTTAATAACCGTCGCTAATACAATATAACGACGGTTATAAACCGTCGACAAAATTTGATGAACAATCCAACTTTTGCCTTTTAGCGACGATTTGCAACCACCGCTAAATTCCCTTTGATAATTCAAATTTTTTACCATATGAAAATCACAAATTTCAACCTGTAGTGTTTTCTTTTCATTGGGTGCAGATAATCTATCCAACATATGCACTACAACTTTTAGACTCAAATCAAAAATCAAATATAAACAACGACACTAAACTAAACTCATATGATACCATCATCATACATTAAGGGGAACTTTAATTTCATTTCAAAATCAATATTATACATGGTCCAGAAAAAAAACACAAATTAAAATTGTTACAAATTGTCAATGCTTACATCTAACAACCAAAACCGAAGTTGTACAATAGTTGTCTCAGGGGCGTTGTCTGCAGGGCCTCACCGACCTTGAGCTCATCAGTAAGCTACTGAATGGAATGCCCTTGAAGTCTAAAAATTTACATACAATTGTATGTCAAGGACTAGTAGAGATTCCTGGGGGTCGCAGCTCCTCCAAACCCTTAGCCAATGATTCATCAACAATGCATATGTGCTGGAAGTTAAGGATGTCATTGGAAATAAATTGCAAGATATTGTTCAAGCAATAGTCTCAACTAACTAGTGCTTAAGAATTTTCACAAACAAAGGATATTTGGTGAAGGGATTGATAACCTGCAAAGAAACAGGAGCCACAAGTTTTAGAACTATGATAGAAGTCCAGTAGCAAAACATTAATAGATTAAGAATGAGAATGTTATTTTAGGGCAGATACTCACTGTTGTCCATATCGCAACTTTGGATGCAAGAGCATTCTTTGGCAGATTTAAAGTTATCTGAGACAACGTGGCTTGACCAAACATGAGATATCCCATGATTGCAACACCTCCATATAGCATGGTACATATCACAAAGTTGCAGGACCAAGAAGGCATAACCTTTACCAATTGAGAATGTTAATGACCACAAAACATACGATTATTGTACATACCATACGATCAATGCCTTGCTGAAATGTTTAGGATCAAACATAGACTAGTAGATATTGGGAACACAGAGTGCCCAGAATAGTAAAATCCAAAGACTCCAATGGCAAATGGTACACCACTCCAGTTCACCACAGGACCGCTCTCATGGAAACCAATCCCATCCATAGTACCAACAAAAAGCACTGCAAAGAATATTACAAATGTGGCAAGCACTCCACGAGCTGCATACGAGTTGGTTATAATGAGCAAGAACTTAAATTTTAAAGTCAATTATAAATTGATAAATAATAGGGAGGTTGAGGCATGGTATGGATGCTACACCTGAAAGATAAGAAATAAGACGAAGATCCTTCAGCCAAACAGTTGGTAAAATAATCACAGCAAAAACAAGCCCGAAAAAATGTGGAGCATCAACTTGAAACCCAGTCCAGTCCAAAGAAGCTCCAGGAAACAAGCTTGTGAGATTATCTCCTTCCAAAGATATAAATTCCACGCAATAAGACTGCAGTTGTGAAATAATATCTGATAAATCCACTTGAGGGTTCATAAAAGCAGATGGTCCAAGGTATGAAAAACCCATTAATATGCTCCACTTACATATAATTTTGTGTACAAAATGATCTGCATAGAGACAGAGAAGTGGCTCAGCATCAGAAGAGCTTGGAAAACAAATGCAGTGACCAAGTAGAATTAGTAAAGCTGTAGATTTGTAGCCACCATAGTAAACAGGTTCTAACAATTCGTGAGCAAAAACAGAACCAGTTAAAGTTAAAATATAGTCTTGCAGGTTGACCACGATTAACACCATAAGATATTGGTCTACATGTTCAACCTTGATGCTGGATGGTATTTATGCTCAGCTAGAAGATACCATTTGTTTCCTATATTTGAAAGTTTTATTGCTGAATCTATCTATATATTGCACTATTTCTTAAAGCCAATTTGTTTAAAATGTCAACTCACAATATTAAAACACGTCCAAATCTTCCATATGCAGCTTCTCCAATATCAGGGTAGCTCGCGATGCCTTCTTTACTTTCAAAACAGTATTTCAGGAGGACATTGGTTGTAACAACAAACAACTGTAAAAAGGCCTAAGAGTGCCAAACTAACCCAACAAGCCTCTTTCACTGTATAAGGTGTTGAGAGAGCCAACTCCAGCTAATACATTTAGGGGTGGGCAAACGGGTCGAGGAACCGCGGATCCAAACCGAATCGGACCGTTTTACTCCAAACGGTTCGGTTCCGATTTTATAAAATGTTAAACGATTCGGTTCAGTTCCGGAACCGTTCTTAAACGGTTCGGTTCTGGTTCCAATTTTTTTTTAAACGGTTCGGTTCCGATCCTTTTCGAACCGGCATATATATACCCAACCCTAAATTAGTAAATTCCCTAATTACTTTTAGTTTCTAATTTCTAATTCTATTTCTAACCCTAACCCTAGATCCACAGTCTCACTCCTTCCTCACTGTGAAAACAAAGAGGCGAATAGTTGTGGGTTGTTCCTGTTTGAGTCTTTTGACAAACAAAAATAGAGGCGAAGAGGCGAAGAGCAGCCGCACCCGCACCCGCAGAGCAGGCAGCGACTCGCGAGCAACCACCACGACCACGAAGAGGTGAAGAGGCGAAGAGCAGCCGTAGAGCATAATCTCTCCCACTTTCCCTCCCTCTCGACTGTTGTTGTTGAGATCAGAAAATGAAGAAGAGAGACGAGAGGATTCGAGGCAGGAGAGATGATCAGAGTGAATGAGATTTGCTTTCTCTCCCTTTGCCAACATTTCCAGGATCATCATCATCGATCATTCTTTCCAGAACCCAATCTAGATCACAGGAGGATCTCTCGTCAACTTAATAATCTATAAGGTTACTTTCTTTACTTATGTGTTGTGTGTTTATGCAGAATCTGAAGATCATCTTTTTATTGCTTGCTTAATAGTAACACATACAAACCCTAAGTAAGATGATTGTTTTGGGAACTCCACATTTGAACTTTTACTAGCTAGAGCTAGACCAAGGGGTTGTTTGCACTCCCTGTGTAAAGGTTCAAATTTGGGATAAAACTTACTTGTGTTGATGCAAATTTGGATGACCACCAATGGGATTGGTTAGCATTTTCCTGATTGGATTACAACATGGTAAAATAAAATTTCTCAAAAAACATGGTAAAATAAAATTTCCTTCCACTGATTTCATCCTCTCTCAATCTTCAATCGAACATCTCCTAAAGCTAAAGCTGAGTTTCTGTAGACAATAAAAATTTCGAAAAATAACTTGAGTTTACCATGTCTCTGTTTCGACAAACAGAGACAAATAACTCTGTTTCGACAAACAGAGACAAATAACTCTGTATCTGTTTTTCTTCTTTGCATGATTCTAATTGTTGTTTGTTTTACTATCTCATTAATTTCCATTTGCTTCCATAGGTGAGCATGTTTTTCTGGATTGTTCAACACCATCTCTCCTTTCAAGTTTCAAATCAGATTATTTCCTGACTTTCCTCTGGTGGCCACAAAAAAGTGTGAGTAATTATTATTTTCCCTTACTATCTTGTTTTCTTGTTAAATTGATGAAAGTCTGGGAATGCTGATTTATGGAGTTGGGTTTATAGCCCTGGTTCCTTCTCAACCTTCTAGTGATGATAAAATAAATATTTACTTCCTTGTGTCCTTAAGTCTAGTAGCGGTAGTTCCATTTCTATTTTGGACCATAGAGTGTTATAAGATACATTCCTCACATTTTCAAATTCCATGTGGACATAACATATTTCAAGTGCGGTTGCAAAATTGCATGTAAATTATGAATAAGTGAGTAATATACTGATAAAGTGAGTTGTACATATCAAACAATCATGTGATACTGAATTATGTAATTTGGGTTAATTGTTCACTAGTTCTAAAGTAGTGTATCAAGAGTACATTTGAGAAGTTGATGAGATGTGTGTCTATCATGAGAAGTTTGAAATATTCCATTGTCTACCATATGTTGGAATTGAATGGGTTTGTAACGTTTGTTTATACTTAATTATACAATTTTTGTTTATTGCAGGAGCAAAATATTAACTAGTTGTGTTCAAAGTGACCATGTCTGAAAGTATTACCCCCAACCAAACTAGTAAAGTAGCAACATCTTCTACTGCTACATCACCTAGTCCTGCACAAGTATCTACACCACAAACATCCATGCCTCCTCTCAACCCCCCTGAGTCCCAATTAAGAAAAAGAAAAGCACCAAATGCTCCAAAAACTATACAATCTAGATCTTGGGTTGGGATCATATCACCAAATTTACTGTAAAAGAATCACGTGAAGTTCTAGTTGAGATGGTCAGAAAAAGATGATAGAGGTAGATGTACGTAAGGCGAAGTGTAAATATTGTGATCAAGTGTTTGGATGTGATAGTACTGGAGGTGGCACTAGTACTTTTGCTAAACACATCAGAAGTGTATGCAAAAAGTATAACCAAATATGGACTTACAACAGAGGGTTCTTGGTACTTCCAGTGATGGTAGCAGCATGCTAGTTGCTAGGGGTTTAGTCAAGATGCAAGTGTTAAAGCCATTGTTGAGTTTCTAGTACTTGATGAGATGCCTTTTAATACTGTTGAGAATGAGGGTTTTAGGCGGATGATGAGTGAAATACAACCAAGACTTCATGTTCCATCTCGAAGAACTATTGTGAGGGAGTTCTTACAAATGTATCATGACATGAAAGAAGGTTTAAAAGGGCAATTGAGGAAGCACAGAGTCAGTTTAACTACTGATACATGGACAAGTGTCCAAAATGTGAACTACATGGTGCTCACAGCTCATTTTTTGGATGATGAATGGAATATGCACAAAGAATCCTGAACTTTTGTGTCATTCCTAATCACCAAGGTAAACAAATAGGGAAGTTGATTGAGCAGTGTTTGGTAGAGTGGAAAATTGAGAAGGTGATGTGTATTTCAGTTGACAATGCATCGGCTAACAAGGTGGCAATTGAGTGGGTAGTTGGCAAAATGAAGAAATGGCAAAAAATTTCACTTATTTTGGAGGGTAAATATGTGCATGTGAGATGTCTAGCTCACATTATGAACTTGATAGTGAAAGATGGGTTTGAAAAGGTTGGATAAATGTGTGGCATCAATTAGAAATGCTGTGAAGTATGTCAAATCAAGCCCTCAAAGGTTTGATTATTTCAAGGCATGCGTTGAGAATGAGAAATTAAGTGATAAAAGTTTTCTTGTACAGGATGTGCCTACTAGATGGAATAATACATATTTGATGCTAGAATCTGCCTTGAAATTTAAAAAAGTATTTGATAGGATGGGTGAAGAAGATGATAGTACATACTTGGGTTATTTCATAGAAGATGAGGAGTTGGGTGATGATGAAGTAGATTCCAGAAGAAAGATTAAAGGCAAGGTTGGGCCACCTGGTGAGAAAGATTGGGAAATAGCCGAGGTTTTTGTGACTTTTTTGAAAGTCTTCTACCTAGTGACTATTAAGATGAGTGCTAGCGAGCATCTGACGTCCCAAACAGCTGTCCATGATGTGATTGCCATGGAGGCAGAGATTGATAAGTTGTTTTTGCCAGAACATATGTATTTTGGAAGTTGTAATACCCACCTAATTAAATAAATATAAAAATTTCTTTTGTAAACCCTAATGTTGATGGGTTGTTAGTCAACTGTATTTGGGCTTGGTTTTGGGTTTTTATTAAACTAATAAGTAGGGGTTTTATTTTGTGAAAGAGGATGGATGCATTCGAAAGTTCGGTGGGGGCGAATAGCCTCCCACCATATCAGATAAACAAAACCCTTTTTCCTATTCTTTTCTCCTTCCTTCTTCTTTTCTCCTTCTCCTTCCCTTGTGTTTTCTTCTCGATGGCGGCAACGGGAATGGTGGTGCTTTTGGTTTGCTTGGTAGCAGGGAGACAATCGAAAGAGGAGAAATCGAAGAGAACTTTTCAATGGTGAGTCAATATGTTGCGAGTTTTGAAGAGGAGACATTAGAGAGTCTTGAGAAGCAAGCAAGGCGAATAGCAAACAGAAGAGGGGGAACTCGAAACCCTAATTTATTTTCCATTCCAACACTGATAGACGCTCGAGAGATCTTGTGTCTGTCTGTCTGATCTAATCAACCAACAATGGCGATGGCTTTGCTGAGACGAGAAGGAAAGCGTTTTGCACCTCTGTTTTCGTCGCCTTCCATCAACGACGCAATCAATGGCACTGCTCGATCCTCTATCATTTCTGAGGAGATTACCCCTCAGGGAGCCTTGAGATAGGTGTCGTAGTTATACTTAGCTGACTGCGAAGCTTTCAACTTCTTCTTCTTGTGTATTGATCACCTTGGTGCTCTGTCTTATAGCTGAAAACCTTATTGATCACCTTATTGGTGTTGTGTCTCAGAGCTTATTGATCACCTTACTGGTGTTCTATCTCAGAGCTGAAAACCTCCTGAGTTTTCTTATTGATTCTAGCTCTTCTTTATCTGATTCATAGCAAGGCTAATGACTTTCCAAGTTAGCTCCACAGCAGATTGTCACTGAATTTGAGAACTGGAAGGAGAATTTAAAATCAAAGGAGGTTTACACTCTGTTCTTTTTAGAACAAAGAATTGGTTTTCTGGCAGTAGTTTGCATAATTGTTGTTATTGGCGGACTGTTGTTGGATCCTCTCAGGCAGAGTTCTTATTGGCTGAAGCAGTTTTCTTGATGTTGCATTTGGGGATTTTGGCTTTGATAAGATATCAGATACATATCTGTGCATTTCAAAAAAAAAAAAAAAAAAAACAGAGTGGCTTTCTTTTATGGTTGGTTTAGGGCTGCTCCAAACGTTTTCGGCTCGTCTTTGTTTGCAAAAGCAAACGTGTATGGTTGTTGCTATTTGGGGAATTTTTGGGAACATGCAGGGGATGCCAGGACGAACTTGCACTCGCAGGGGATGTCGCAATTTGTGGTAGGGAAAGGACGTTGCACACGTAGGGGACGTTTGTGGCAGTTTGGTGTTTTGCTTTGTGTTTGGTGATTTGCTTGTTTTGATTGCTGCTTTGGTAAGGTCTGGGACATTGTCTTGTTCTTAGTTAAGGTTTTCAACCTCTCTTTATTTGTTAAAAAAAGGGTCTACTTGAATGAGGTCTATCTCCTTTGTGAATAAGGCCTAGTTCTTCGGTGACTAAGGGTATGCTAAAATGGGAAAGGTGAAGTCTGCAGAGAGATTGTTTGATAAAATGCTTGAGAGGAATCCAGTGTCTTGGACGGCTTTGATTGGTGATTTCGTCAAGTGAGTTTTCTTCATTCTTCCTCTTTTACTGTGAGTTTTCTTATTCCCTGTATCTTGCAATCCTTGTTTCTTGACTGAATTAGGTATTTTTAGGATTTGATGATGGGGTTTTTATTTTCATGGATGTGAGTTTTCTTTTACCTCTTTCAGTATTTTTTTTATGTAGTCTCTCTCAATTTGATCTATGTGAAGAAATATTCACAAACAATTGTTTGTTTATTTGGTAATTGGTTATGTGTTTTTGGTATTTGTTTATGATGTTTAAGCAATGTATTATTATGTCTTTAGCACTTATTGCTTGGATGTGTAACAACTCTAGGACAGAATTTGCATTTGTGCTTGTAGCTTTACTTACTTTTTAGTATTTGAGATATAAGCATTGAGTCTGTGGGATGTCACATTAGGATGGTGTAGTTGTGAGTGTTGATGAAATAATTTGGGGTTTTGAGAGTTATGAAATTGGTTGTGAATATATAAGTTTGACTGTTTATTTAGTAGTCTATATGTACAATCAAAAGGAACAAACAGATAGTCATTTTTGGGTTTAGTTACATCTGTTAAGTTATACATGATGAACCCCCCTCATCATTTAGATTGGATCAGGGGATTGAGCTTAAGTTTATTGGTTTAAACCACTAGTTGGTTTGCAATTCAACTCAAGACAAGTTTAGAAGAACCATTTTTTTTAAAAGTAATCTTTTGTGGACTGGTGATCATATATGTTGAATTTTGCTGCTTATTACATGGTTCTATGTTATACTATAATCTAGCATATTATATATGCATGAATAACTAGTGAACATAATTTGATATAAGTAGTTCCTTTCACTACATGATTCTATGGGTTGCACTCGCATTCCAGCCAATTTATATTTTATTAAATAAATATTAGATATTGGATGGAATTCAACTGAGCACTTGTTTTAGCTTAAGTATTTGTATTGTTATGTGAATTGGTGTGCATATTGTTTTCATATGATGCAAAGAGATGAGATATGTGAACTGGCAATGTGTCAAATATTACTTGTTCCCCAAAAGAATGGTGGGTACTGTGATTGATTTATTTATGGTTGACAAAGCGTCACCATAAAAGAGTTTTGAGGATTTATTTATTTTTATGCTCTTTTCCACAACTCCAAAAAAAACAAAATGTGAAATTTTTGTATACAGACTTGCTTGTATACATGTGATATTATTGGGTATGCAAACTTGCTTGCATATCAGTGTACTTGCCAGTGATCGACCTTCGGGTGAGATGACATGTCCCTCGAGGTGGCACCCCACTTGGAACATGTACGCTCCGAATGGTTTCGATGGCAAGGGCGGCACACTTGGGTGAGGTGTGTTCGGTGCACCGTTCCAGTGTGTTCGGTTGTACGTGTAGATTTAGGAAGAATGCTTGCCATGGATCGAACTTCGGGTGAGATGACATGTTCCTCGAGGTGGCACCCCACTTGGAACATGTACGCTCCGAGTGGTTTCGAAGGCAAGGGAGGCACACTTGGGTGAGGTGTGTTCGGCACAGGAGGAGAGTGCGATTGTGGAAAAGTAGCGAGATTTCTTTTTGTGTATGTGCATGAGTACCTTAAAGAAAGAAACTAAATGCTCATTCAACCATTGAATGAGAACTACATGTCTTTCTAAGGGTAGAAAAATGTGTTTTGTTTAATATTTCAATAATAGTCTAATATGAGTGAATTGTATGGTTGTTGCATTTATGAGGATTGATAACTCATAAACTTCATTTATTAGTAATAAATAATGCATATTTATTTATTAGCATGACAACACCATTGCCTCATTGAGGAACTACCTGATGGTGTGGTTATGTATTGTTTGGTTTATTTTAATGTTGTCACGTGTGGATTTATTGAAATTTTTTTTGGATGAAGATTTCTCACACCGGCTTTATTGCTGACCCGAGTGAGCTTTTGCTTCTTGGGTACATTCCTTTTGGAATGTAGCCGAGTAGTCTTTCAGGTTTAGAGATTTTGAGCTGCATTAGTGGAGTTTCGCTAGTGACCTAGCCATGCCAGTCTTCTCCGGGTTAGACTTTTTATTTGTTTTAGATGTTAGTTCATACTGCTATTTGTTTCTGTTATTATTGAATTCTCACGTCCTGAGTTTTGGGGGAAACGGATAATCCTACGTGGATTTTTGGGATTTTCGTTTCCTTCAAAAATCGGGGCGTGACAGAAGTGATGTGGAGAATGTGCTACGTGACATGGCTATGAGCATGAAACAAAAATATAATAAGTACTTTGGTTCAATTGGGTCCTTGAACCAAATATTTGTTGTTGCTCTCATCCTAGACCCAAGGTTCAAGCTGAGACACTTTTTACACTTGTGTAAAAAGAAATTGGGGTATGCTGAAGAGGATATTGAAGACAAAAGTACAAAAATTACGGCATTAATGAAGGAGTTGTGTGATGAATATGCTCAACAAGCTGCCAATCCCCAAAAGCACCTAAAGGGTTCAAAACAGGTAATCACAAGTTCAAAAATTTCTTCAAATGTTTTTCATTATTATAAAGTTTATTGGTTATTAAATTCATACTTTAACCTAGTCAAATTTTTCTCTTTCTTTTGGTTATTAGAATTCTCAATCAAGTGCTAGCACTTGCTCTTCATATGGAAAAAAAAAGTGAACTAGCACCAACCAAAAGTCCTTCAATACTTGATGAGATGATGGATGATTGGGAGAAGGAGCTAGAAGATATGGAAGATGTTGTGCTTTCACATGAGGTGGATAGGTATCTCATGGATCCATTAGAGAAAGCTAACAAGATTGAGATGTTTGACATTTTGAGATGGTGGAAGCTGAATGGGACCAAGTACCCCACACTTGCACTGCTAGCAAAAGATGTATTGCCTATTCAAGTGTCAACAGTTGCTAGTGAGAGTGCTTTTAGCACCGGAGGCCGAGTGATTGATCCCTTTAGATCATCTCTCACTCCGAATTCTGTGGAGGCATTGATATGCCTCCAGAATTGGATAAAAAGTGACTATGTCAACAATATCAACAACATAGACTATGAAGCAAATGCAGAAGAAATTGAGTTTTATACAGAATGTGAAAAAGGTAATACAATATTTGTGCTTTGTGTTGTTTGAATTTGAGTTATAGTTATTATTTATTAACATATTTATGTTTCTTGTTTGTTTGTCAAAGACTTTGCAAAGTTGATGATCACAACATCTAAAGGCAAAGAAAAGGATGCAAGCTCAAGTGATCCAAGTTCTCAATCAACATTAAAGGGAAAGGGAAAGGCCAAGGGTTTGTTGATAATTTGATTTCAGAATTTTCAGGGGATAGGGTTTTATGCCTTTATGTTTTGAATCTTATTTTGAACAATGTAATCTGATTTGTATGTTGAATCTGATGTGTATGCTGAACAATGTATTTTGAATCTGATTTGAACATTGCAAGCAGAAATTTCAGTGTGTGTTTGTGGAATGAGGGTGGTTGTTTGTGGAAATTTTAGATGCATATGATTGCAGACAGAAATTTCAGTGTTTGTTTCGTTCTATGATTGTCAAATTCCAAGTATGTCATGGCATGAGGCCCTCATTTTACTTGCAGTCTGTTGGTTCAGGGTGGCTATTTTAGATGATGATGGTGGCTGTTTGTGGGACTGTTGCAGACTTGCAGTCTGTTGGTTCAGGAAAATTCTACTATTCTGGATTCAAATACATTACAAAACTGCAAAGGGGGTGATTTACCACAATTCTTACATTTGGACTCGAGTACTTAAGCTGCCACAATTTCTTATTTTTGGATAGGATGGAATCAATATTTCAAAGAAAAAGAGAAGAGACCATGCTAGCCTTGCCCAGAATCACGTAGCAGACCAAGTAAGACAATTAATTGCTACAAATTAAAGAAGCAGATCAACATTTGGTCAAACTGTTAAGTTCCCACATTAAGGCCCCAATTCCATGAATTAGCTGGCCATGATTCAATGAGATAATAGGACTAGATCTCCAAAGGTGCAGATTGTTCAGACTCATGGTCAATTCAAACTCATATTCAAGCCCTCCACATCAACCAACCAAGGCCCATCCTCTTGCACTGAAGGAAGAAAATGCAACATATAATTAGCCAACGTTAACATCCATCATAAAGCCAACTTTCACAAATACACAAAAAAAAAAAGAAAAAAAAAACGGATCACTGGTATGCAAAATTGATCCCATCTAGAAATAACTTGTAATTCAATCACCCTCCCCACACATCATTCTCAAATACAAAGATGCTAACAAAGAAGAGTTACAAAAAAATGGCAAGGAAACACCTAGCACCTGCCTAGGAGACAATTGAATTCGTACTTGACCATCAAAGTCCCTTGAGAAAATAGAATCGGAACTACAAAAACCCTTCAACAACTTTGATTCAGCAAGACTCGACAGAAACTCCACAGAGAATCACCCATCCTCTGCAACATGACAAAAAACAACTATAAATCGAAGTTGGATTTTTGTATCAAAGTAAAACCTAGAATGCAATTATTTGTAAAGTAATAAAATCAAAAACCAAATGATCAACCAAAAACAACAATGGATGGAAATCATGGAATGACCCATTACAAAATGAAGATGAACAGAAATTCATTCACGGTGTGACAATAAACTACCAAAGGTGGTTAATGAGATTATTTGTTTCAAGGAATCGTTTGGAACCGTAGGAACCGAACCGTTGTAAACGGTTCGAATTAGGTTCGGTTCCAACGTTCAAAATAGAGGAACCGAACCGGAACCGATAAATTTTAAACGGTTCGAGTTAGGTTCCTCAAAATTTGGAACCGAACCGTGCCCACCCTAAATACATTTACCCCTGTTAATAACAATTGAATGGTATGAAGAGACACGATAGTAATCCAACATGATATAAAATTACAAATGGAAAGGGCATAGTATGTCACTTGACAGGGAAGCTACCATTCCATTTGTCATGTTGCCAGCAACCCATATCCTTATGAAAGACAATAGGACCAATCATCTCTGCAACACCGCAAAACTGCCCACTTGCATTAACCTGCATCCAAGAACAATGTTTCAGTCAAACGGAACACAAAGGGAAATGTGGTACATAAAAATACATCATGCAAAGCAGGGTATTAAAATGAGCAAGTCAGTATCTGATCACGCTGCTTAGAACAACCAGTATAGTCTGCCTGTTTACTACCATAACATTGAAGGACACAAAACATATCACATGACCATGAAAGTCAATAACTGAAATTTCTACACGCAATTGGAAAAACAAGATACTCACAGAGAAGAACAAGAAAATAGGGCAGCCTCTTGGTTTCCCAGAAGCTATTTGCTTTGCATCTTCATAGGCACTGTCCAGCCTCCTGTTTCCATTTGAAGTACTGGACCAAACATTATATTTAATGCTTTTATGCACATCATCATCACTGTAGGATTTGATGATATACTTACACAAAAAACACAAATTATGAAAGCAAAAGAAATGCAGAAAACAATTCTTTCTAAAGGAGAATTGCTTTGATCATCTTACTTTATCCAGTCTTTGTTCTCGTGTGTAGTAAGTACCAGTCAGCATTAAAGCGGGCACAAGAAACTGCAAGCTTCATGATGTTCAGCCCAATCATGAATATGATTTTAACTGTTGTCATTGTCCAGCTGAGAGATGATGCTCACAAATACTTGGAAACTTTGGCACATATCAGAGAAAAGGCAGTACTCGTTCTTTGAATGATATGTGGCCATTAGACCGTATCCTGTAGTTTGAACATCAAATCCTTCATTCTGCAACTCTCGAATTAATGGTAAACTCCCAGTAATCGAGTACAGCTTCACATGTCCAACAACATCTTTAGTTGCTTTGCATAACACATGGAAGCCACGTGAATCAAGATCACAAGCAACTCTAGTCATTGGTGCCTCTCCATAACTGATTGAAAGCCTTCCTCTAAGATTCTCGCCAGGGAGGACATATTTAGAGACTGGTCCTCGAGTATCTAGCTTCTGTATATTTGCATTGATATCATTGACATACTCTTGTAACTTCTTCTCCACATCTTCTATGCTGTAGAAAGGAGTTAACCTGACGTTTCCAGAAATTGTACATTCACCAGGAATCTGATTTACACCACCACCAGGATAACTCCATTGAGTTGGTTTTATCGTTGATGGTGTTGCGAATCCATATAACCAACAACAAAAATTAGCCAAAAAATATTAATTTTGCAGCACCTGATCGTAGATGCCCTGCTTTCCTCGTCTTTTAAAACCTACAAAACCAAAAAGAAGGATTTGTTACTTTGTCGCTACTTGCTAAATCTAAAGAATAACATTTTATATTGCATTTATATCATAAAATACAGGTAATATAGGCGTGCAAGAAAAGAGGAAATCTCAGTCTAGTGTGCAAGCAACACAACAAAACAAATCACAAACCTCATAAGCCTTTTGAACTTCTTGAAACTTTCTCTCAGCATCAGCATCATCTTTATTTGTATCTGGATGGAGCTTTTTTGCAAGCTAGCAAAAGAAAATGAAGAATAAAAATATGATAGTGAAGAGGTCTACAAAGAGTTAAAGTAAAAACCAATGTCAAAACCAGACTCTGTCATGTATAAAGCATAGACAACTATTACAATACTGAAACATAAAATAAATTATGCAACAATGTTTATGACCATCTTTCCATGCAAAATTCGTTTACAAATGTGTTTGTGAGAGTGCAAATGAACTTACTCCATAATAGGCTTTCTTGATTTCAGATTGACTGGCGTTTTTGCTTACTCCAAGAATATCATAATAATCTTTTGATAGCATAGATTTGGAACCTGAAAGAGCCAATCCAAAGTTACTACATGAAGTGAGCCAGATAATATACAAAAATGGTTAAAGCAAACAATATCAAACCAATGAATAAAACACATGCACCAAAACGCATACAAGTACTGAATCACAAAATAACATGATGACACTAAAATTACTTTTCCAATAAAGAGAAAACGCCGATTTAGCCTGGCTATGAAAATATACAAAAGGGAGTGAAGAATAAACAATGCCCATACCAGTTGCCTGATTCAACCTGAAAGAACCCAACTTTTCGCGTAAAGCTCTACTCCATGCCCCACTAATTCTCGCTGAGCATCACCAACAAAGCAAAAAATCAGTCACTGCAGAATGAAAAAAATTCCCTCGTCTTGAACAAACTTTAAATACCATTGTTTAAATTTCCATGGTTACTGAAGATTCCAGTAACAAATCCTCAACGTAAGGAAGTATCCCACTGCAATAACGCAAGAAAAATGAACTTTTACATAAATACATCAATTCCTATATTGAAGAGAGAAATTTTTTGAAAAGAATAAGAAAGAAGATATCTTACTGTATAGGGAGCACCGTTACGAAGAGTTGACACAAGAGACCTTCGAGCTAACAAGCAGATGAGTTTTGCACCATTAGAGCGAACCATTTGGAATTGCAGCTTGATAACCGAAGCACTCAGCGAGCAAGAGAAGTCTGCTTTAGTAAAACTGCATTAGTAAATCTTATAGAGCAGAGCCCATTACTATAATTCTACAGTAAACTCTGTTTAGCAGCTTGCTCAAACAATTGTAGATTCAGATAATGCAACCAGTGAAAAGGGGTTCCACCACCAAAAACAAAGTCTTGGCTAACTAGTTCTATTATGCATAACATATAACAAGTTTATATCTTTCGCTGATAATCACAAAAAAGTTGGATTTTTTTTTCAATTTATTGCTACCAACAATGGCTTTCACCTATGAGATAATCAAAATCAGAGATTTTTACGAAGAAATTGGGAAGAAAATTGGAAAAGTATAAATAGAGATGTCACCTTTGAAATTTGGGTCTATCTAATTCTTCGAAACTTCAAGTTGATTGTTGGTCGAATTTGTGGTTGAGGATTGCAACTTGCGAAACCCTTGAAAAACCCTAAAATTGGTGAGGGAGTGAGGAGGAGAGAAGAGCGAGCTTAGTTGGGTCGCCCCCTACCGCAAGTTAAGTGCTTTGGAAGGCTCCAGAGAGAGAGGAGACGAGTTTTATTTTCCCCTTTGTTGCTAAATCTGCTAATCTCACTCATCATCATCGGTGGGGAGTTACGGTTTGGGGAGGGGAGAGGATATGGTGAAGGCGTTGAGAAGGTGGGGGAGGGACAGGAAATTAGGATGAATGGGGTTAGAACCGGACGAGCGAGCGAATTTTCACATTTGCTTTAAAGAAATTCAAGTTTTATTTATAACGACGGTTTAAAACATCGCACTTAATTATAACTATCGTTAAACAACAATATTTTGCGACGGTTAAATAACCGTCGTTAAATAAAATATTTAACGGCGGTTTTTTGAGACCGTCACTAAATACCCGCCGCTAAATTGCCATTTTCTTGTAGTGATACTTGGTGTAACAATAGGCGTGGTGGTTAACGTATATGGGCAAGGATTGACAGAGTTTTTGTGAATGCTTTATGGGTTGCTCAGTTGCCTCATACGAGGGTGGAACATCTTCAGTGCACTTTTTAAGATCATGCGCCTATTTTGGTCTCTATGCCAATGCAGTCTAGAGCGGGATTCTCTCCATTCAGATTTATGAATATGTGGACTTCACATCTGTCCTTTGAGTCTGTTGTGGAAAATGTTTGGGGGGGGGGGGGGGTCAGATTTCACTAATATGAGAATGTTGGATGTTGTGGATTGTAAACTCAAAGCACTCGTAAAGCACTGACCAAATGGAATAGGGAGGTGTTTGGCAATGTGTTCAGTAAACTTAGGGCTTTGGAAGATGAAATGAACCAATGGGAAAACTCTCTGATCGCAGGTTGGGAATTGAATGTCAGGAATGGTCTCAATGTTGATGCAAGTTGGGATGTTAATGCGTTTTGTAATCTCAGCAGATGTCAGGCTGAATACATATTTTCCCTTAAACAGAAGGAAATGTATTAGATGCAAAAATCAGGGGAAAAAGAGTTTAAGGAAGGGGACACATGCACCAAATATTTCTTTGCTTTGGTCAAAGCTAAACAAAAAGAAGATCCATCTCCTCTATTACTTTGCAGTGTGGCAGGGAGATATATGACTCGGGGGATATTATACGTAAAGCCAATGGTTATTTTCAGCATCTACTTTCTTCTCAGGCAGCTCAAATTCATGATAGTGAATTATTGGCTTGCATTCCTTCTTTAATCTCGGAGGTGGATTGTGATCAATTAGTTAAATGTCCGTCATTGGAAGAAGTGAAAAAGGCTACATTTGACATTTCGGCAAATAGCGCTTCAGGTCCAAATGGGTTTACAGTGGGATTCTTTCAGTCTTGCTGGGAGATTGTTGGTATTGATATCTGGAAAGCGATCATTCAATTCTTTGAAGGTGAAGCTCTTCCGGCGGCTTTCTCGGCTAATTTTATTGCGTGGATTCCTAAGGTGATGCACTAGGTTCTTTTTCTGACTTTCGCCCTATTAGTTTTTGCAATGTTATTTATAAAATATTTAGTAAACTACTTTGCAATAGACTAGCTTTAGTGCTTTAAGAGATTATAGCCCAAGAATAGGGGGCTTTTGTTAGGGGACGGTCTATTGTTGAAAATATCGGTTTAGCTCAGGAGATGGTGCGAGACATTAATAAAAAGGTCACAGGCGGTAATGTGGTTCTTAAAATTGATATGGAGAAAGCTTATGACAGACTGAAGTGGCCTTTTATTTTTTCTGTGCTCAAAAGATTTGGGTTTTCGACTAGAGTTTGTCACCTTGTTTCTAATTGCATTGCCAATTGCAAATTTTCGGTACTGGTGCAAGGAGTATATAATGGTTATTTCAAATCTTCTAGGGGCCTGAGGCAGGGGGATCTGCTCTCCCCATTGTTATTTGTCATAGCTTTGGAGGTCCTAAATAGTGGACTGCAGAACACATTTGCTAGAGGTGAAATTTTTTTTATTACATGCCTAGATATTGCGGCCTTTTACGCATTTTTTGTATGCAGATGATACTCTGATTTTTCTCAATGGGAGAAAGGCCTTACTTGTTGGTTGCATGAAGTTCTTGGAAAGATATGCTAGGGTCTTGGGACAAAAAATTAATGCAGGAAAAAGTTCTTTCTTAGTTGATGAAAAAGCTGTTGTGGAACAGGTAGGGGTGGGCACGGTCCGGATCGGTTCCAAATTTGGAGGAACCTAACTCGAACCGTTTAAAAATAACGGATCCGGTCCGCTCCGGATCCCCTCATTTGAACATTGGAACCGAACCTAACTCGAACCGTTTGGAACGGTCCGGTTCTTACGGTTCCAAACGGATCCAAATCACAGAGAGAATGGAATCTAATAAAGGTTTCTCTGCTTCTTTAAATATGAATAAGTGATAACATTTTACACTTCTCTGCTAGAATAACATGATAACCAGAAATATGGGATCTAATAACATGAATAACGCTTCACAGATGGAATGGTGTTTGTAACTGCCATACAATTAAATTGCTATCAAAACGAATAAAAATCCAAAAAAGATAAGAAGTTGTACCTCTGGATTTGAGTACGAAAAGAGCTCCAGCATCAAGTTCTTTGTGATGGTTCTTTGTACCAGCTGATTCAATCTCCATTGCTTACCGAGCCTTCAAATGAATAGGGGATAAGCTATGGTTTGTAGTGAAGATTCTAAAAATGTGGATTCCTTATGAAGACAGGTCATGTATGATGAATACAGGTACGACTTGCTAATTAACCCAGTCAATCGATGGAGTCGATGGGGTCAATCGATGATGAGTGCAAGCTAGAAGGAGAGCTTGGTTGAGTCGATCGGTGATGAGTGAACCCTAATGATGACCAGAAACGAAAGATCAGAGAAAGAGAGCATCATCGAGGAGACGAATGACATCTCGAGTCGCTCAAGGAGGCGAAGTAGAGATGTAGCGCTCTGCTCCTCAAGTAAAGCAACGATCTCTTTGGACATTTCACTGAAGCTTTTCATCTCTAGATCTACCTATAGCTTCTCTAGTGATGATGAATCTTCTTGCGGGTGACAAAATTGGGTCGCAACAACACTGTCGATCTCTTCTGATTTCGGTGGGTAACCATGAGCTGATCTCTTCTGGTTTCAGTGGTTAACCATGAGCTGATCTCCTTGGAAGGGGAGAGGGAGAGGGAGAGAGCATGACCCGATCTCTTCTGATTTTTGTGGGTAACCATGAGTTGATCTCTGAGATCTTTGGAAGGGGAGAGGGAGTGGGAGATAGCCTGAGTTGATCTCTGATCTCTTTGCAAGGGGAGTGGGAGAAGGAGAGATAGAGGCATGAGCTGATCTCTGATCTCTTTGGAAGAGGAGAGGGAGAGCTCGAATTTGATCTCTTTGGAAGGGGAGAGGGGGAGAGCAATGGATGTGTGTGGAGTTACTTTGGCTTGGAAGAGTAAAGAGTCTCTAGTTCCATATTTAGGGTTTACAATTAATTTGATTTGAAACGGGTCCAATCCGGACCGTTTCTTTTTCAAAAATAGGATCCGGAACCGGACAGTTTTATAACGGATCCGGACCGATCCGAACCGTATATAAAAACTCATTATTAAAATCCGGACCGTTTTGCTCTAAACGGTCCGGTTCGATTTGAACCCGCGGATCTTCGACCCGTTTGCCCACCCCTAGGAACAGGTGGTGGCAGTTAAATCTTATACATGATTTCAGTTCATAGGCTCACCGATGAAGTATTTGGGTGTCTCTATTTATCAGGGCAGGTGTAAGATTATCTATTTTGATGCACTGATTAGTAAAATCCAAAAGCGTATTAGTGGTTGGAAAGCGAAACTTTTATCTCCGAGTGGGAGATTGATTTTAGTTCAACATGTTTTGAACTCTATTCCTGTTTATACGCTTAGTGCCATGTGTGTCTCGCATCAAGTGCTTTATAGAATTCATAAATTATTGGCGGATTTCTTTTAGGGAGATTGTGAAGGTCGACTGAAAAAAATGGATATCCTGGAATAAGATTTTTTTTCCTAAGGTAGAAGCAAGATTGGGGGTACGAAACCTTGTTACAGTCTCTAGGGCCTTTCGCATGAAAACCCTATGGAATATGATCAATGTTGATTCATTGTGGGCAAATTTCATGAGATCCAAATATTGGAAGAATGAGGTCCCACTAATATTTCAGGTAGAGAAAAATAATGCCTTGCCTCTTATGAAGGAGATTATGAAGCTCAAAGTTGTCCTTGTGAGTAACAACATCTGGCGGATTGGTAATGGGAACTCGAGTTTTTTTTGCGAATAACTGGAATCTTACAACTGTTTTTATGAGATCAGGAAATTTGGAGATTCGAGATATTTGGCCTACGATTGTGGAGGTTTGTGATGGAGATTTTGATTTGGTTTCTCCAGACATTAGAGACTTGGAGAGAACACTTTTTGATGACAGATTTAAGAGCAGTGAACAGGACAAAGATTATTGTATTTGGACCCCGAACCGGGTGGACTATTTACTACTCAGTCTGCTTATGAGATTCTTCGTGATAAGAAGGGTACTTCCACGTTGTTTGACAAGATTTGGTTGCCTATTTTGCCGTCTAAAATATTAGTTTTTGTTCGGAAACTTTTATTAAGAGGCGTACCAGTTGATGGGAAACTCCATAAATGTGGGATCATCTTAGCTTCTTGTTGTCATTGCTGTGTCTCGCCAAGGGTGGAATCTTTAAGTCATCTTTTTCTGGATGGTTGTCTGGCAAAAGGGGTCTGGAGACATTTTGAGGCCATTTTTGATGTTCACTTAAGAAGACCGGCAGAAATCGTGACCGTATTGATAGTTTGGTTTAGGAGAGCCAATAAGCATTCTCAAGTTGGTCTATTATATTTTTGAACACCTATTTTAATCTTTTGGGAGATTTGGAAACAATGGTGTCGGAGTGTTTTTGACAATGGCAAGCCAAGTATGATGACAGTTATTTTGCTAGTCAGGAGAAATCTTCGTCTAGCAAATTCATTTTTGACTCATAAATGAGTTAGTGAGAATAAAAAGCCCCCCTTATCCCTTGGCCTTCCTATAGTTCTGATTATTAAGAGGTGCAATAGAGTTGTCTATTGGAAATTCTCGCAGGTGGATTTTGTGACTCTTAATGTGGATGGTTCATCGAGAATAACAAGGCGACAACAGAAATTATTATCAGAAATAGTTTTGGGTAACTGTCTGGTGGCTAAGCAAGTTATTTTTGGCGAAGGATCAAATAATTTTTGCAGAGGTTAGAGCAGTAATGGAAAGTCTTCTTTTGTGTCATAGGCTTCAGTTGGTAAGGGTTTCTTTCCAAACAGATTCAAAAATTGTGTGGGGCTGGTTCTATGAGGATTTCAAAGTTCCTTGGTTCATGGAGAATGCTTGGCGAGATATTAAGAAATTGACTGTCCAAATGGAGGTGAATTGTGTTCATATTTTCAAGGAAGTGAATATGGTGGCGGATGCACTTGCGGATAGAGCTCAAAAGGAAGGAGTTAGTCGAGAATATGGCAATTTTGATATTCCAAACAAGATTGTCGGTCTGGTTCACTTAGATAGGATCCATACTCCTTATGTTCGCATTGCTAAATGAGTTGTGTGTAGCTATAAGCCAGGTTGCAGGGTTACTGGTGCACAACTGTTCGTTTTGTGTGGACGGTGCTATGGCGTGCTATGTTGTTTCTTTTTCACTCTTTTTTGGTGCTTATTTACTCTGTTTTGGCAAGTGCGGATTGTCATGCAGGTGCAAGTATTTGCATTCAAGAGTTGATGTTTCTATGCAGGTCGTTGTGATCAATTTCAGGTAGTGGGGTATGTCAGCGTGAATTGTTACTTGGCGTGATATGAGATTTGCGCATGCTGGTGCTGGAAGTTTTATTGTGTTTCATGTTCTATTTTTTTGCTCACTAGGCAGGGATGGTTTGTCTGTCTTGCTATGGATGGACTCTTTTTAGTTTGTCTATTGCTAGCATTTGGATTTTACATAAGCTAGTCAGTTAAAAAACAGAGTACACAAACATGTTTGTTGGCTACTTTAGTTTTTCAAAGTGAATACTAGTGGGTTGTTTTGGTGTAAGTTTTTCTAGTAGCAATTGGCTGCTGGATGAAGCAGTTTAGCACTGATTGGACTTTGGAGCTTGTCATTTGGAAAGGTAATTTGTCTAGTGTTGTTTGATTGGTTTTTAATACGGGTAAAGTTGTAACGTATCTCTGTTTAGATTGTAAATCAATTTTTTTGATAAGTAATAAAGGTCTGGCATCCCATAGTTTCCCCTCCCCATCGGAGGTTTAATTTAAAAAAAAAAAACCTAACCCCTAAACTGAATTGGAAACTAAAACCCTAAATGTTATGAACTATTACTAAACATGCCCTATTACAATAATACTAGAACTTCTAGTACTCCTAAAATACCTTATATTGCATAAAGATCTCAATTCACTACTACAAATATAGGCTTGCATAGCGCTTAAAAATAGGCTTAGATAGCGCTTTTTAGCGCTATGCAAGGCGCGTACTTGAATAGCGCTTCGTTAGATAGCGTTTATATTAAGCGCTATCTAAGCATTGATTTTTTTTTAATTAACTTCAATAGCGCCTATGTAAGCGCTAATTTTTTTTTTTAAATTAGCTTGCATAGCGCTTTGATGAGCGCTATTTAATTTTGTTGATTTTTTTTTAATTAGCTTCAATAGCATTTTAGAAAGCGCTATTTAATTTCGGTGAATTTTTTTATTAACTTTGATTTGTTTTTTCTATTTTTCCGATACCGATTTTCTGGGCTAAATATAATATTTAATATAATAATGACAACGTTCAATCAATCAATAAAGACACAACATGATAACTAACTGTTTCTCATTCATTCAAAATATAATTTAAGCATTCATACAAAGTGCAGCAGGTAACGGGACCCCTAGCTATTTCTCAAATTCCCATCTACCAGTCAATATATAACACGATCGTACACACCTAAATGATCAACTGCACATCATTGATGTCCAAACCCCTAGCTGCCACATTGATGTCCAAACCCCTAGCTGCCATATCTGACAGGAATCTCCATGGGGTCCTTCTTCATATTAGCTGGAAGAGGGGCTTCGATTGCTCTCATCAACGACATTTCTCGTATCGACTGAGGTGACCTATTGAGTTCTTGCTTCAATGAAAACTTGGCTCGTTGCAGGGATTCCAATACACCCCCCAACTCTATAGGAATCTCGTGACATGGTCTTGCTACTTGGATTTCAGTCCCTGATGATTCACCTTTGTAGATACTCCCATTCATTTGAAAAGAAGAGAACTTCTGCCGTGCAAGGTGCTCAGAGGGCCCATTTGAATGAGACGAGTTGTTCGCTGACCACTCTCGCCTTTGGGTCTCATTTGCTTTAGCCTCCAGGTTTTCTTGGCCAGAGAATGAAAATTCAGGGGAACCAGTTTCCGGTCCATGTGTGGAGCTGTTAAATTGTTGCTCCTGTGAACTTCTGCTTTCAACATGTGGAGGAAGGAATCTGCCAGGAACTGATTTAACCATTGCATCTTCAAAATGGCAAACCTTTTGCACAACCTTCTTTTCTCCTTGGCTAGGTGAAGGAACAGTATAACCAGTCTCTGCAGCTTCTACCCTGACCTCATCTCTTTCTTCGGTGACATCAGACTGATTCCCATGTTCATATGAATCCTGTTCATTTCAACAAGAACTCATCAGTTAGTGCAAGAGATGACCAATCTGAACAAAATATGTGTATCATCAATCAATAAATCTAGTCTATAGAAATTTCACGAGGAAGTGATCCAGATCAAAGTGAAATGCATACAAGTGTAGCCTAGTGCTACAAATACTTGCAAGGTTATTCAACAACTAAAGTTGACGCTAATTACAGATTTCAGATATATATTGTTTAAGAAGGGCGATTAACTGAAACAGAGCATAAGGAAAACTTAGGTAATGCACCTAAATCAAATCCCATCCAAGAAGAATGAATCATCAATGTGTCTTAATACAAGGACAGATACCACATCACATGCCATTGAATGACTGACAAACTGGCTAATATACATCATCAAATAGCTCTCGAGATGGCTCCTTGCTACACATGTTTAAATTTTGGGATGAACTGATATTTTTAAGGGTGATTTCTTCACCCAAAGAATCACTCCAACAAAAATCAAAATATAATGTGTGAACTGTTGAACTTGGTTCCCTCCCATTCTAGAGTGAGTAAAATTTTGGTAAGTAGCATTTAGATCTCTCTGAGAAATCATAAAATCTAAGGTTCAATGGTAACTGTGCCATGTCAATCCATCATCTCTGATTTAGAGTAAACCAGATAAAAGCCTTGAAACAATATCGAAATCATGAAAGTCAACAAAATCAATGCACCAAATAAGCAAATTGAAGGACCACCATACACCAGCTCAACAATGAAGTAGTAGTTAATGAAAATATCTCTTCAAATATGGAGCACAACTGGTAGTGTTTAAAAATGGGGGATAAAATCAAGGATAGTACCTAGTCAGTTATATGAAAATTATGGGTGGGTTACAACCCCATCAGTATTGAGATACAGATCCAACATAGTGGCATCCCAGCCTGGGACATACCTATCGATCTTGAAGTACCTTCACAAGAAATCTCTGACCCCTTGTATGTTTATAGTTCTTTAATTTCCTTGTTTAATTGACATTTTTTTTCGATAAATGGTGTGATTGAATCAATCTAGGTCTCAAATCCTACACTCTCATGGATGATCAGGGTGGACAATTATTGCCCCGACAAATAACCCCACTCCCCCCTCGACAATTATTTCGAAGAATGATTGATCAACCATCTTCAAGGTAAACTTCCATATCAAATTTGATGGGATAAAAGTGGATTTACGAAGAATGGACTTAATCTAGAGTAGACCATAGCTACTTCCCCCAAAGATATTGCCTATACTTATCCATCAAATCCAACCAATTCAATGAACACTTGAAATAAAAATTAGAACTTGAAATGAAACTATCAACAAAACAAACTAAACAGACAAAACACACATGAAATCTTCATCATCACAGCAACAAAACAGATGTATGTACAATATACCTGACCAGTACGAGCTCTGCCGACCAAATCAGACCCATCAGAATGGTATCAAAGGTCATAGCTTGAATGGGAAACAAAGCCTCAATCCCATTAGCCTTCAACTTTTCCCTCAAAGGCTTAGAAATCCTAAACCTCGAAGTCGCATTCGGATCCTCTTTTACAGCAGGAGCAGCAACCACCTCTCCATTCTCCAGCAACTTCGGCTTCTTGACAGACTCCCCCAGCAACTCAGTCTCAGTTTCAGTCTCCTCAGCGCTCCTCTTCTTCTTCTTCTTCTTCGACTTCTTTAGCTGCGCAGAGTCATCGCTGCTTGGTTCCTCCACTTTGGGGCTCTTCTTCTCCTTGCTCTTCTTCTTGTCCGTCGATGTTGTTATCTCCATGGCGGCGGCGTCGCTTGTCTGCTTCTTGTCTTTCGAAGATTTATTCTTGTCTTTGGGTTGCTCTTCGAAGATCATTGAATCAGTGATTGGGATTGAAGGCATTGGAATGATAAAATTAGGGTTGGGGAAGATATTAGGGTTTCTAAGTTGCTGTTCGTTCCTCTAATTCTACTTCTGCTGCTAAGGAGAGATGCGGCTATGAGTTGCAGTTTAGCAGAGAAGAGGAGAACGAAAGAGAGATATTTAGGGGGTTAGGGTTTGGCTTTTATACAACTTTAGGAGGTGGACGTGCTCTATATAAGATAGCGCTATAGTAGTGATAATTTAATTTTTATTTTTTTTTAATTGCTAGACTAAGATAGCGCTATATAAGCGCTTTAGTAATGATATATAGGATAGCGCTTCCGAAGCGCTATCCTAAATGTAAGTAGCATAGCGCTTCGGAAGGGCTATGCAAGCACTTTAAAAGCGCTATGGTAGCTTTGGTAACATTTTTTCTCATAGCGTTTTTTAAAGCGCTATCTAAGACATAACTAAGATAGCGCTTAACTGAAAAAAAAATTAAAAGCGCTATTGTAGTGTTTTTTTTTGTTTTTTTTTTTATTTTTTTTAAAGACAAATAAGCACTATCCTAGTGCCCACTTAGATAGCTCTTTAAAAAAGCGTTATCTAAGTGGCGTTACCTAAGCTAATATTTGTAGTAGTGATTACATCATACTATATAAAATAAGGAAGCACCTTAGGAGTGCCACTGTTGCCATATATTGCCTTTGGGTTATGGTTTAATTTTCCATAACCCGAACCATAATAAATCATATCTCACCAATGTTTTTCATTGTGTCACGACCCGATCCACAGAGTATTATATTGTCCGCTTTGGGCCCAATGTCCGCATGGCTTTAAAACGCATAGTACTTTGTAGATCCAAACTCGTACATATATAGCACATCACCTAGGCGACGTAGGACTATAATCTCCCATTGGTAGCTCGCCCAACCCCACTTGGGATCCACGGCCTATTGGGCTTCACCATCACGGGTCTTTCCCGCACCCTCCCCCCCTCAAGTCCGCTCCCACAAGGATATCACACATTGTCTTAGACTCACATACTTGGACATTTGCAAAATACTCGGTTTGTAGATCCAAAATATTCAAACGAAACAAATTTTAAATTGAAATAAAACCCCATCCATATCCAAATTTTCTATAAATATTTGCAAAAAAATCAAAGGCCCAAGATTCACTCTTGAATCTTGATCCTCATTTATTATTATTATTACTTTTGGAAAATAATAAACTCGATCACATGAGATACACATAATCTGGCCCAGAAAAAAATAAAATGACAGTTTTTTTATTTTTTGATGAATATGCTTGATGTCCATGAGACACCAAACTTTCTCTTACAAGAATTAGATGGGCAAATTGGTAAATTCGACATGCCTATAAAACACTCCCGCCTCTTCATACAGGCACACACTCTCACTGTCATCGGTTGTATTGTGTTTTTTTTCTCTCACTGTCACTCACTCTCTATCTCTCTTTGATAGAAACGAAGAAGATCATAAAGGTATAATGACCAACTCTATATTGATTTTACATTTTCAAATATTTTTCTGGGTTTATATTATTGTTGCTGTTGTTGTTGGTGTTATCTTCGTTGTTGTTTTCATCGGCTTTAGACTCTGTTTATTTTTGTCTGATTGATTACTTCATTTGTAGAGATTTGATGGATCTTGCTTACAAGCCCTTCATATTGAATTTCATGGTTGCTTGAACTAAGAGATGAAATCTTCGTCTTTCAATCTACGCAATGACTCCACAAAATAATCAGATTAGGGTTTTTGACTATATATGTAAATATATACCTAGGTCATCTTCTACCATAGAATCACCCTTCTTTTTTCTTTTCTTTTTTTTCCGTCCCTCATTTATTATGTAATTTTTTTTTCTGCATTTTCACCGTGAATTGTTTTTCATTAATCTATTTAGTTCAGTATCTCAGTCATTATGTTAGCACCTGAGCATGTATATAATGTTTCTGATGTTTTTCAGTCCTTAAACTTTCATTTCGCCATCATCTAGTAAGTTGATATGTTTATGGATATAAGATGGTAGATCCTTGGAAATCAGGAATGTGTAATTAGTCGTTGAACACTGCAATTAATTAGTGATCAAACTCTTCCTGAAAATTGATAAGGAACAATTCTAAAATAATGTTCAGGTTCTATATTCTGCATAATTGCTTTGGACAATGGCGCCTAAGAGAAGCAACAAGAGAAGTAAGAACAATAACAAGGAACCAGGAAAAGCTGATCAGGAGAGTAGTAGTAGTTGGAGTGACATGCCTGAAGAGTTGCTGTTAGATATTTTTCTCCGACTGGACCGAAAGTTTTTATTCTGGGTCATTTCTTTAGTTTCCCGTCGCTGGCAGCAGATATGTTGGGAGTACTTGTTTTGCAAAGACGATATTCTTGTCCTTTTTGACTTGAACAATTTTATTGATATTGCTGGAGAGTCAGGAGGACCACAAGGTAATTATGATCAAGTGGGCATAGCTTTAAACAGAGTTCTGGGAAGCATATTTGATGGCAATGGCGATTTAGTTATGCGTTCTAATTGGATCAGTATTGATGAAATCATGTTGCCTGCTTTTCCTCTAGTGGACAAACATTTGATTTACATTGCGGAGAGGTAAATATGTTTTTATTTTTTATTTTTTTAATTCATGTACTAATTTTCCCCTTGACACATTACTTAATCAGCATTTGTTGTATATTAATTACAGGACGATGAAAATACCACGGGTGTCCATACCCAACATGACATTGATCACTGGCAAAGGTTTCTCAAGGGCTATCCGACAGTGGAAGCACTTGAAAGTTTTGGGTATTGGGCATCCCCATTCTTCACACATTTCTCACATTATCAATGAGATCGGAATTAACTGCAAAAATCTGAATGGATTTTGGATATTCTC
Organism: Berberis thunbergii; assembly: GCA_003290165.1. Taxonomy (NCBI): domain Eukaryota; kingdom Viridiplantae; phylum Streptophyta; class Magnoliopsida; order Ranunculales; family Berberidaceae; genus Berberis; species Berberis thunbergii. Next base: position 4,028 of record QNQO01006441.1, on the reverse strand, counting down.
TCGCAGTCCTTCCTAATACTCCCATTTTTGCCCTGGACGAATATACTTCGTTGCTGATAGCAAAATGTCTGCCTAGATCAGTGGAGTTGGTTCACTTAACTAATTGTGACATATCCGAATTAGGATTGAAGACTCTGTTGAAAAAGAGCAAGCAACTAAAGGTGGTACGTACTATAAGGTGTTCGCGAATTGATAAAAGGTCTATGAAGAAACCACCAGTTGTCCTGGGATATCCTATTTCATTTTTGTTATCAAGGATTGAAGGTAGTACTGAATGGTTCATCCAAAAGGACTCGGAGGAGAAGTCAGCAGAGTCAGAAATAAGTCTATTGTGGAGTACTACTGAAAAGTCATAAATAGGTTTGCCTCTATGTTTTTTGTTTTTTTTAAAGACTAAACAAGGTTTTAAGAACCCTGAACCTTTATACAATAAATCAAGCTAAAAGAAATGTATTTCTGATCTTCTTTCTCCTTTTTTTTTTTACTGTATTCTGATCTTTTCGAGGTGTGCTTGTTGGTGAACCTTACAAAATACATCAAGGCATTGAATACAAGTTTGTGAACCACCGCTTTAGGGCCGTTGCCTGAGAAATGTGTTTTGTAATTTTCAAAAGTAAAATTTTTTTTAGGTTTTAATTATTTCTTGTTATGTTACAAAGCCTACCATAGTGTTTACTATCTATTGAAAACCTTATAATGATGGTTAGACGTCTCGTTGATGTTTGTACACAGGTTTTAAATTTAACAAATACATGAAGTCAGTGTTTCCATATTTAGGTTGCTACACAATCAAAACATTCCAAAATGTTGGGTGCAACTGAGCCACATAGTCATTACATGTGGCAACTCCCTATTTTATTTTGCAAAATTTGTAAATATGAAATGTTCAAGTATGTTATTTGGAAATGGTAGGCCGTCATAAATAAATATTGTTCTTTTTAAAATTAATGAAAATATAACACCAAACTTATGGTAAACACAATGTGCAACTTTGAAACTCGCTAGCAGAATGGAGGGGTAACTTTTGGGATGCGAGATCTTTTTTTTTTTTTTTTTTCAAATAACCTCAACGAGGGAGGGGAAAAGTGCATTGGGACCGTCCAGAATAGATTCCCTATTGAAAACCCTTGAAGCTTCTTCTGTTCGTGCCAATCCTCCCATAGCGACCACCACTGCATTGGTTTCCCTGTATGCATGTATGCAGATGCATTCCAAGGTCCTACTGATTTCCATAATGACCTTCCCACCAGTTGTCATGGAACCATGAGATTTTAATTTCCATAATGTCCTTCCAATAGAGCACCCCTATCAGCCTTGTTGTTAGATCCTTCCTTCTGAGAGAATTTTTTTTTCGCTGCTACACAAATACCTTCCTCATCTCTTCTTACCGCGCCCTCCTGCTGCCTTACTGTTAACAGGTCTAACCAAGAGTATTATTAACAGGTTAAAATTTAGAGCTAAATTGTGTGCTCGCTCATTCAAATATTAATGCCCATGAAATACTTTTGTGGAATAAAGATTTAAGTCATAGGTTGACTAATGACATCATCAGCACCCGAACCCTACAAATGCGAAATGTGCTTTAAAAATCAGATAAAAAAAAATAAAAAAATAAAAACCTACTAGTTCAATTTTGTAATCAATTAATCTCCAATATGTGCTTATCGGTAGAATGCGTAATAGTTAATAGACATTGAAAAAAAAAAAAATTTAAAGGCTTTTTAATTGTGCCATCCCGAAATATTCAACAAATTTGTGCAAGCAAAAAGTAAACCATAAGGAGTGGCCGACACTTTTTTTTTTTTTTTTTTTTTTTTTTTTAATATTCCCTAATTCAAAAGACATTGATCCTGGGCAATGCAGTTAGCCATGTCGTGAGTCTAAATGTAGGTGATTTGAGTCATAGCGCATGATTTTTTTTATTTGTTCCTACATGGAATTGAGATCGATACAAGGTCAAATTCTATGAAAAGAAAATAAAAACATATCTTCAGTTCAGTGAAAGGGGTCTGTCCAAAATAATCAAAATGTAGTGTAAAATATTTTCGAGACTTGACATTGCTTAAATTATTGGGGTGTCGAGTGTGAGGTAAATCATTCAGCGCATCCTTAACATAAGAGTGTCAACACCTTTCATTGAGCGGTATAGATTGATGATATATAAAATCGTCATCCGATCATGGCCATACACGTGGCTCAAATCATCATAAATATTGGAGGGCCATTACGAAGGCTCAAGTCATCATAAATATTGATGGACCGTTACGAATTCGAAAGAGATGGAGATGGAGGGAATCACTCCATCTCAATGAAGGAGGAGAACGTTATAATAAATGTCCCCCTTCATTTCGCCAACTGAGCTTATAGAAGGAAGATCGATTCGACTATTCTATCTACATGATGCAACTTTAATTGAGTTTTGTCCAGATTTACTTCCTTCTTCAAATAGAGTTGCTGACTTAAGTATCGGAGTATCTTCGGCCACCAAAAAGATGGTCCTTGGCAGTCTATCATTTGTTTGGCAGGTCAAACTCACAAAAGGACAGGAATTGATGCATCAGTTTGGCGTCGTCAGCGGGAAACGACAGTTTCCTTAAAAGAAAAGTCTATGCTTGATCACAATGGACCCTCATCGAAGAATTCTTGCTTTCATGTGGCGTTTCTAATGGTCTAAGTCGGGGTGCTAATAATAGGTGCATTTCATAAAAGGCTTAATTGAAGAAAAACCTTTTTTTTTTGAAATATTTTTTTCATGATGATTATATTATGGGAGAACGTTAGATGTCCGAGATTCGAAGGATTCTATAAATATTCACCTATTGGTAACACTTTATGCAGTTTCACATTTTTAGCAATTTTTGGCGCATCCAATCTTACAAATATCCCACCAATTGTAGCTCCATGAAATCATCTCTTTATAAACTCACATATAGGATCAATTGGCATGCTTTATTAACTCACATATAGGAGTTATTAGGAAATCAATCCATGGGCGTGATAGAGTTTGGTATCAAAGCCTGACCCAACCTAAAGTATGCCACGTGGAGGTAGGCCCTCGGGCAACGTGGATGTTGTGCCTGTGTGGCCAACGAGGACGTTGGGCCTTAAGGGGGGTGGATTGTGAGATCCTGAGTGGGCGGACCAGAGGTGATGGTGAGGGTTGGAGCCAAAGATGTCCAATAGGCCGAGAAGGGTTGAACGAGCTACAAGGGGCATATCGCCTGGGTGGGGGAGGATGATGATTCTTATATGTGCGGGGTCAGCTCCCCATTGTATCGATGCGTTTTAAAGCCGTGAGGGCCGGATGATAGCCCAAAGCAGACAGTATCGGTACAGTGCGGGAAGGGGGTCGTCGAGCAACTAAGGTATGTAAGAGCCGGATTTTGGCTCTTCAGGGGCAGTTTGGACAGTTTTCAATCTGGATTATTCTAAGCCTTTAGATCTTGGTTTGATCTAATCCTAACCGTCCAAGTTAAGGTTTTTCTAGGTTTCCCATGGCGGCTCCTCCAGCCGCTATGGTTGAAAACCCAACGGTTGGACATGGAGGCACACAACCCGAGGTTGCAACATCGAAAAAGACTTTCCTACAAGCATTGGGGGTCGTGAAAAATTTCACCATTGACGAGGCCTATGAAGGGGAATCATTTTCATAAAGAGGGATGTTCGGCATTGTCCATGAATATTTCTGAAGCCAAAAGATGTGAAATGTATGTTGAATCTTCGGTCATTGTTCTTAAGTTCTCTAGTTATCGTTCGTCGTTAGAAGCAATTAGAGAAACGATTCATCGAACTTGGGGAGTCTTGGGGGACATTACCATGGGATTGCTAGATCCGAGGCATGTTCTTGTTAGATTTCAGGCAGAAGATGAGGTTAAAAAAGCTTTGTCGCGGGATTCATAAATGATTAGGGGTGTTTGATTTAAAGCTTTTGAATGGCATCAGAGTTTTAGTCTAAGAGAAGAACCGATATCAGCCCCTATGTGGATAGATCTACCGAACCAACCTATTCGATTTTTTCATCCTTTATA